>JABFQC010001852.1:0-17811 GCA_022817085.1 Psilanteris sp. ZL-2020
GTTAGCATAGTCCGTTCAGTTTCACCAGTCATGACTCAGCACAAAGCACTATGAGAATTATTCCCCGATACTAAAATCTAGACGGTAGTTAGGACCATGTGATTGGTCTCGTGGACGCGGTTAAAATGCAAGTTGGAATAGAGATAAAATAACCACATGAAAAAAACCATAAAATAAAAGCATCATTTTGTAACACAATTTTGATCCATGCGCATTTGTAATCTAAATTTAGGTGATTGAATGTATATGTTCATAGTTTCAATGTTCAATGCATTTTACATGAATAGCGTAGACAATTAAGGGAGAGCTTTGCGCGTGATACAAAGTCAAGCTTACAGACACACCGCACAGGGTATTATTCAGATCCATATAATACAAAATCGTACAAGGACATCCCCATATCTGTTTTAATAACTATTTGTAAATTAGATACACCAACCACAAAAAGATACAAAATGGAATCGTTTTGCACTAAGCGTAAACTTCTTTGATCACCTTAATCACTTTATGTAAATAATACAAGCGTTCTATTTCATGGTGGAAGTTCCAAATCCGCGACATTAAGTCGAACCCTAAAACACAAGTGCAGCGGAGCAGATGAATCGCGCTTAATCCAAATGAAGACTCCGTAATGCTGAGTTGAAGTGCATAGCGGACCGTCGAGGTGAAGAGATTGGAGGCTGGCAAAGGAGCGCCATATGCGATACCAACGGCGCAAATAAAAGCCCCAAGTAATTTCACCTCGTCGCCGACGCAGTTCCTCTCGCGCAAAGACGGCGGGATATTCGTGCAACAGCTACTCGTCGGCGGCATTCAATCGCGCCAGAAGATGGACCGGGCTTTCGCTCGGCGCACCCTCCGCGTTCTGTTTTCCATCCGATCTGCGGGATTATATCGCGTTGTGTACTCGTTATATTCAGAGTACGCCTCGCGGCAACATTTTTGCCGAAAGAGGGATGAAGTGGCGTCCCCGCGGAATTTCCTCGATGAGAGGGCCTAACAATACGTCGTTACCGAGAACTTGCCCTTTCCATCGATAAAGCCAAGGGCTCGCCGCCGAGTAGATAATCGTTTTAGGGAGGGCGTCCGTGGCATTAAAGCTTTTGTGAGCGATGTTTGAACGTTCTACGGCACTCGGGCAATCAAGTCGATTCACAGAATCGCTGCGCAGAACCGTGATTATCGCTCCGTCCTGCCGGTGCATAATACATGCGACCGGGACACACGCAAAAAACTCGAATATACGGCTCGCCTTTTTCCTTTTCTTTTTCCGAGTTTTGTATAAAAATTCGCCCTTTTTGCCGGAATCTCGGCGCAGATTTAAAGATATACGCGACAATTTTTTGTACCGACTTGCAAGAAAATGTTTGTACAACCTTTGAGAGCTCGTTGTTAATCTGCGTTATTACGTAAATTATACGTTGCTTGTTTTGTTCGCATTCATTTTGCGAACGCACAGAATTGTTTTCTTTTTGTTTTGGTATCAAATATTGTATAATGGCTTGTTGCGCGAGTGTTAATTACGAATGCCATCGAATCATGATTTCGAAACATTGATCGGTTCCTTCGTTTTGCCGTTACAAAGGTTTAGAATCAGGACGTTATTATGACGTTACACGAAACCGTGATTCCGCTAAAACGGTAATACGTTTTCACATAACTAATTTATAATTCTTAACGTAACGCGTTTTAGTTAATTGCCACGGAAGTATTCGTCGTTTAAGTCCTGAAATGTAAAACATCGCTTTTAATGTAGAACTTGATACTTTAAGTGGCGTTTAAAAATGCGCTTTATTTTAACAATATTTCAATTGGCATTTTGATTCGAATAACTCGCATTAAAGAATCATTTCATTCTACACATCAAACAGATTGTAAAAGTTTATTTTATTGTCTGTAAATATAAAATATTAAAGGATTTAATGTTTTGTGAATACCATATTTGGCATTTATACATAAAACAATAAAAGATGCGAAACTCAAATTTTTAAAATGCTGTTCACGCTGCATGAATTTTGAAATAAATTCATGAATACGTCGAATAAGTAATGTCTATATAATAGTATTAGACATGTAAGCGACGAAAGCGATATTTTTAGCCGGGCTAGTGAGAGAGCACATAAAATTCATGATGCAAAAAGTGCCTTGTTCTGTATTCGCCGTAACGTCCAATTACGCTGTACATGGTATTTTATATGAAACACACGCGCGTGTGCGGCTCACCTCGGCTTTGCTAGCTTTCTTCTTCAGGCACCCTTTCGTTCACTATACGAAACCCTGTCGCCCTTACGGTAAGCGAAGTAATTACAGGCGCGTTTCAAGGGCGCACCAACTGAATACAGAAATTATGCAGATGATGTAATAATATTCGCCACGCGTTTGCTTGGTCAATATTGAACTGGAGCTTGCAAGCAATTTCTGTGTATTCGCGAATCGGAGACCGATCGTTCGAAATAGAACCAAGAAACAAAACTGCGCATCAAAGATATCCTCGGGTTATTCGTTTTTTTATACCCCTCCAGAAGGTGTATAATAATTGCATGAATTATGTTCAATCTGAATATGTTTGATAACGATTCACTTTTTTATCGTGGCTATTGCGTACTTTATTAGTTGTACCAATCAATACTTTCTTGGTATACCAATTAATATAAGTCTTACTAACATTTTCATTTTTGTTTCAAAATAGATTTTTCAATTTTGATTCAAATTGTAAGTAAATTAGGGTTTTAAATTTATATATATTTTAACTATGCATTTTTTGACAAATCTGTTTTTTGCATTGGTTTGATAACTATCTCTTAGTTTAAATGTAGAAATACGCTTTTTTTTGTCGATGACCAAATTGATATGGTATATTTTAAGTTATTTATTACTAGTACCGTACTGGTTTTGTTTCGTTACTTATGTAATATTTATGTCAATATTACTGTTATATTGTATGTTGTATCGTATCCATAATAATCTCAATTTATTATTTATCGGTGTTAATATTATACTTGTAGATATTTAAATAAAAAATATAAATTTGCACGATTTAAAAATATAAATTATAAGTATAAATATATGAAAATAAATAAATAGTCATTAAATATTAAAATAAGGTAACTTTTATAATGTAAAATGCAATAATTATACCTTTACAAACGATTACAAATAATAATAAAAAACTTTAAAATATGTGTATGTAAAAGAAAAAAACTATTTTTAATCGGAAATTGGGCTAACTTTTTGAATTGATCCGGTTCAGTGAAAAGCCTATTATTATCTTAGAATTATTATTAGGATATAAAAGGCTTTGTTTGTAATACTTCTTGAACATGCAATTGACTCATAATCGATAACGTTTTTCATAGAATAATCAGATATAATGATTATTTTAACTTTCAGCTTTTTCAGTTATATATTCATATTTCTAATTCGTAGATTTTAAGTGTATATTAAATCTTGTTAAAAGCACTTTCAAACCTCTCTTATATTATTTTAATTAAATAAAACATCAAAAATAAATTCTACAAACATTTAGGCATATCAAACTATTAAAGCGTAAAAATGAGCCACAACGTATACCGCAATATAATTTAATTAATGATTAAAAACTTTAATTCAAGTTTAGAATATTAAAAGTTGAATATATACTTGTTTGTGCTCTGTTTTGCAATATAATGAATTAATACACTGAAATACTAATTTCGCTCTCAAACAATTCGTCGAGGTAACAAGTGATGAATTGAAGCGTTTTTTGGATTAAAAAAAAATCAGTTGCAAATGAATATTACCCAATTGAGATTTGTTCTCTTTAAGAGCACCGTGTTTATCAGCGGTGCTTGAAAAATTGTATGACGGATTGAGGCTAATTAAGTTGTAAATCTGATTACCGGTGTAATCCACTTTAATTAACAATTAGCAAAATATTTATCACGCGCGAATAAGAACTCAATTTCCCGTTTTTAATTGTAATCCAGACGCGAGTCTTAAGCATATTAAGTTTAATTGTCTTTGAGTTGCGATGTTTAAATCAGCTTAGTGGTAAATTCAATTACATTCTCGACGCGGAAACTTTTTTCGCGACGGCATCTCCGAAAGCGCTCGTCGCATCTTATTCGTTCGAATAACAAGCGCGCCGCAAACGCAAACATTTTACGTTCGCGGAATCAAATAAATTTCCGACGAGGCAGCGATACAATCACGCTAAACGCAAACGTTATTAAAGCCTTTATCGGCATCCCGAGCGAGCGATCCTTATCTCGCGCGCGTCTTCTCGTTAAAAGTTTCGCGGTATTGAAATTCGCGTGTTTCCGAATGAAATGGTTATTTTTTGAAGGCGCGCACCATTCGCAGCGCGGTATCGGTCGGGCGTGGACCATAGGCGTCCTGGTATCGCACTATCTATACATACATACATATATATATATATATATACGTGCAATGGTGTCTGGTGCCATAAATCAGAGGTCGCAAAGTCGATTGAGACGTCGCAAACAGCACTCTTTGCGCGGGCAGCCTTTTTGTCAGTCGGAGTGGTGTGTGTCGGTCGTTAAGCGCAGACGGTGCCGAGTGTGTCGAAGTAACGATATGCTAAAGGAGCGACCGGGCACGGTAGCGGCATATTCGTTCGGCCTCTTAGGAGTCCTCGTGCAATGATATACACAGCTCGATACGTTCCGCTCGTTCGCTCGCATCCTTTGCACGTTCGCCCGGTGCGAAATCCGTGCTCGCCGCGTCCAACTCCCACCATCTTTCTTTCGGCCGTGTCGTCGTTGCAACGAATGCCGAGTGCCGCCACTCGACGGTGAATTACGCGGTGCTTATGTTGTCGTTCCATAAAGTCCTGCGAGCCAACCGCCCGTAAAGTATTATTCGCCTGCGCGCTCTTATTGGCCAACTTTGGCGCCGTTTTCCGCTGCCGAAACTCGAGTGTTTAAACTCACCGTTTTAGCAATTATAATACTGCCCTTTGTCTGCCGTTTTTTTTAGAATATTATTGCGAAATCGCGACGCGTTCGTTACCGCGATTTCGTTGGTTCATTTATTGTGTCGCGCAGCGTCGTACTTTATCGCGTTAGGCGCGTCTTTTGTATTTGCTCGTTTCGGCTAACGTGTTCTTGTTTAATTATAAGTTCAGGAGTCGCGATTTTGCTGCCGTATAGGTCCCGTACATTTTACGACGGGAAACGTGCAAATTCGTATTATTTTTCGCGAATAATAATTGCACGATACAATATTGACAGGCGGCGTGAAGCTGTTCGTTGCGGCTTTGGCCAACTTCGTTATTAGTTTTGAATGCATCCTTTTTGCAGCTTGAATAAACAATTCATTTTTCAAGGATCTATTAAGCTTGAATTAAGTTTCGCTGTTTGAGTCGTACTTCTTATCGTTTTATGGTGTTGTTCAACCAAGTTAGTGTGTACTATAATTATAGTTTGTGGTTGAATGAATCCCAATCAGAAATTATTACAGAATACTATAGTTGAATGCATTTATCTCGATCGTTTCATTTTCTTTATCGAATAATGCCTAATGAGTTTAAAGGATTTTGCTTATTGCAGACGTTCCATCGCTTGATCGTACGGTTATTTATGTCAAGAGAGTTTTATCGGTTAAAGGAATGATTTATATTTTTATTGTTACTGATGTAATACGAAAGGAGTTCTATTTTTTTATATAAACTTAGTCAATTCAATATTTGTTCCGCATTCATCGGAAAAAGTTACGAAATTACAATAATTTAATACATATAAGTTCAAGGGATTGGCACGAAAGTACGTCGTTTTATTCATTTTCCTTCGTTATTTTAGCATAAAAGAGATTTTCGGCGCATAGTATGATCAGCTTTGAGATCGGATATATTCACTTTGAATTTTTTGTACCAGGATTAGTATTTGAAGGAAAATTCGAAGGGAATTATTAAATCTTGTTATTTAGTTGACACGAAGCACTGCATATGGGATCAACACGAGCAGCTAAATACGACAAAATGTGCGCAAGATCAAATCATGGGATCGAATAATAATTTTGTCTGTTTTTACAATATCTGTTCGTCTGTTTGATGATCAGATTGTGCTTGACTGTCGTGATGGAAACTAGCATGACTACGTTTCATTAGTAAAGTAACGGCACTGGATGAAAATAACAAAGAATAGTTATAGACAAATGAATATAGCCCGGAATTAGGTTGAAGGAAAAGGAAGTCCGGGGGGCATCTTTTCCATGAAATTTCGCGGGTCGATGGAGTGGTCTAGGTTCGGGTGAAATCAATTTTACGGACGGATTCGTGTCGATAGTCGAGCGTGAATCGATATACACGGTGACGACACATTGCCTCGCCAAATCACTCGCCGAATCGTGCGATGTTAAATCGGATTCTGCGATCGTACTTTTGCTAACGTTACATTTCGGACCTTTTACTGCCGCTCGATATTCGTCTGTTCGACCGTACAATCCATCTGATTTTTCTTTTTATTGCGTACAAATGGCATTTTTTATCCGCAGACAAATTACGATCCAAGCATAAGCTTACTACATGAAATACATGTTCATTTATGATATCATGAATCTTGTTAAATTGCTTACTGTATGAAAAAAATATTCACAGAGGATATGCTTTCATAGAGGAAATGTGAGACGTTCAATTGTTTCGAAATTAAGTGTTCGTAAGTAAAATTGTCGCATAGGATTATTTAATACTGCTTTATTATGTTTACTCTACGTTAAACGAATATTTAATTCAGCTACAATAAGTGTTATAAAGTGTGAATTTTCATGCAGAGGAATTGAAAATAAGAGACAAATATTTTTATTTGCAATACATTCGTTAAGAAACTTATTCTTATTATTATTTTGTGTGGAATATGATAACAGATTTTTATTTAATTTTACTTTTGATAATTTAATGTAAAATAGGTAGAGGCAAAATTAGATTAAATTTATACAAAATGTAATAATTCTGCTAGTGGCAATGTAAAAAGAGGAATTGTAAAGAGAAAATATTAAGTTTAATGTTATGTATAAAGTAGTAAAGTAAATTATATTAGTTGAATATAATCAATCTTTATATATTTATAAATATGTATAATGTTATAATTAATTGCAATATTATACTTTAAAAAATGTGTATAAAATGCTTGATAACTCCTAATTTGATTCACACAACATTCTTCTACACGTAAAGTTTTGACATATAGTGTGTTTTCATTGGTTTTTCAACTTACTATTCATAATCACAATTAATAAAAAAATTAACTACAGAGAAAAATATAATTGAAATTTTACTATAAAATAAACGAAATTGACCTTGGAAGAAAGAAACTTCAAATTTGTCTCATAAATTATGATAAAATAGTGACATAAACATAGTATTTTTTTTCTTGTTTATGTCACATTTTTACTATAATTTGTGAGATAAATTGGAAATCTGTTTGATGCGGGGTCAGTTTCGTTTATTTTATAATAAAATTTCAATTATATTTTTCTCCATGTATAAGTATATAATAAAAAATAAGTATCATATAAGTTATTTTTATACATTTATTTAAACAAATTCATTAAAAATGTTTTAATTTATAAAACGTACATATAAACGTAAAAAATTGAAAGTCCATTACAATAAAAATGTTAATTGACAACGTTAGAAAAAAGTACATATTTGTTATACCTTAACAAAACATTTATTAGTACATCTGACAGCAATTCCGAGATTTAGCTGCTTTTAATTTTCATGGCTCGCTGTTAGCTGTCAAGGCGATGCTTTTGTTTATTTCGCTCTTGGCGATGTCTCTACTTATTTTTACGGTTTTACAAAGCAATGGTCGTGAAAACAAACGTACGCAACATCATCACACTTCATCGCGACTAGAGAGCAGTAGTCGTCAACAGGATGCCGACCTAAGCATTGTACTTCTTAGAAAGTTCCTCATTCGTCAAAGAAGAGTGTGCCTTTTTGTTGAATTTTGCGACGCAACGATGCTCCCTGGGGGTGCAGCGAACATGCCTTATCCTTGCTTGACGAACAATAGGATCAAAGGAAATATGAAGAAGATCGAAGCTTTTGCAAAGAACTCATTTGCAAATATGAAGACTTGAGTCTGTGTAAAAAGATTTCAACAAAAGCATTGTAATCGCCAACTTCACATTATGCGGTAGATAGACTTGACAAATTACACCGCGATGACGGTAATATAGTTTTTATCATTTGAGAGTTTTATGATTCTTGTAAGCAAGAGGTATTTGTACTTTATTCGTTTGTCGAGTTTTCAATTTCGTGATTGAAAGGAAATAATTCCGTTGATAACGACGGTCTACATCGAATTCTTAGTAAATAATAGAATCGTATTATTTATTATATATATATATATATATATATATCTTTCAATGATTGTATATTTTTTTAAATAAAAACTCATAAATTAAAATTCTGCATAAGATATTCATTAAAGAAATTGTTAAAAAATATTGTAAAATATTGTTTATAAATTGGTCTCTGTGAATTATTTGTTCCTCAAATTATCGTCTTTGCAAAATGTAATAGGATTATTAGTTTTATTTATATCTTCTTTTTTTTTCATGGTTTCCCATTTGTTTAACTTGGAAGTTAAACTAAGTCTATTTTGGAGTAAATTAAACCATTAGAGAAATAATAAAAACCATTATATTAATCTGTATAATTCAATATAAGATAACAAAATTGTTAGTAAGGATATAATAATGATGTGATCCCTTAATTCTCAATCCATAGTTTTTGTTCGTGATCCAGGATAGAGAAGTAGCCGACGGATCAGTAATTCGTGTGTATGAAGCACCTCAATTTGGATTAACCAACCACTGCTGTCGATCTTCGGCGGTTTCTAACTTACCTTGTGGTTGCTTCATTAGATTAGATTCAATCCTTCTTTAGAAGAAATCTTCTTTGGATAATCCTCAGAACAGTTTCTTGAAATTGTGTTCAAGAATATTTTTGTGGCGATGCAAACAGTTCTTAATTATTAATACAATTCGATTTAAAAACTAATCTAAATTAAATCTAAACAATTGAGCAATTTTTCTTATCATATAATTAATTTGTAGTAAGTGACAATTTAATTTTGTACTCTTAAAAATGTATTTTTATTTGTTAAAATTAAATAAAAATATTAAAAATTGTAATGTACCTCAATATACATGTCCGTGCGAAGGCACATTTAATATATTTAATTTTTATTATTATTTTTATTTTATTTTATTATTATTTCACTCAACCCTAAAATAAATAAAATTTAGAGCATTCATACTGATATGTCCTAAAATGCTGTTTCGATTGTAACAAAAATTTCAATCAGTTAGTCCATGTATGAATCGGACAATTGAAATGAAGTTATCTATTATTTGTAATCTTGCAAAGCTTAAAATTTAAAATAGCAAATCAAGGGAATAGTAAAGTTTTACACATTAAAAATTGATGTATTGATTGTGTAAATGAAATTTTTATAAATAAATATTTTAGAAATAATAAAAAATTTAATTTTATATATACTTATATATTATTAACATAATATGTAACATAATGTAAAAATGGGATAGCAATACTAACTAGCACAGTATTAACCTTTTATCAGATAAAAAGAACGTAATTTTATTTATTTACCATTATTGGTACATAAGGACCATTATTGATATAGTAGTCTGTATTCAAATAGAACAAACTGCACACGCATGGCCCATGAATGGTTGACAATGATGGTTCTATCATTGGTAAATAATCGGATCATCATTGGCACAATTGTTTTGTGATAATCATTGACACATAAATTTCATAAACCATTAGTCTATATCGACCTAACTTTGGCCATGTGAACTGTAACACATTGTATAAAGTTCAATACAATAATATTAAATTGAATTTGTGATCAATTTAAGCTCGTCGTTGAATCGGCAGCATCAGTGTAATAAGATCGAGGAAGTTATAAGCTGCATTGGCTAAAATCATTACTTGATTGAATGACTATTTTTTTTTCAAAAAATCTCTTATCATAAAATAGTAATTCTGTTTTTCAAAGATAAGATGAATTGAACATGAAAAGTGCGTGTGAGTGATTGAGACTATTGATTTCCTAGTATTGTGTTAGATGAATTTCGTTTAAAGAAACCTAATAAATTATTTTGTCTGCCGTTTTGGATCTGAGTGTTGTCATTCTAAGCCAATCACTTTTTTATATCTGCCAACCTTATAATTTTGATATTTTGATACAATATCCATCAAAATTGACTGATCGTCAATAACGTCATCTCTGTCACCAACCATTCTACCAAAACCTTTTGTTAATTTCCACTTGGGGAACTTGAAATGACTTCTTTAAATATAAATATTCAAATTTATAAATAAAAAGTACGATCTGCCACTATGAAAGTTATATACTTTAAATTAGTTTAGGACGTGTCCGTATTTAAGACTTTAATTATACATTTAACCTACAGCTAAGATGTTAAACTTTCATACTAACTGGGGTTACTAATTTAAAATTAATCCAGAGCATTGTTCAGAACATTGAAATATTAAAAATATAGCATTTAAATTTATATTTCAGTAAAAATTATTAAAATTTAATATTGAAAATTATTAAACACAATTTTGTTTTAATTCATACATATAGAACATATTTAATTCAAACGTTAAAACAATAAGAATACACATATTAATAGCTGAATGAATACGCTACAAACAAGTTTTAAACATTTTCATGAATGTTTACGTGGTCAAATATCATTTTATTTTTATCTAGCATGGTACCATCGTCTTCGTCGTCTTTCACTTGTGGATAATAAGTTTCCGGTGTAGTGACCTGTGAATTCCGAATACGTTTGCACCAGTTGCGGCGACAGCTCGGTCGACAAGGCAAGTTCACGATCGGTCGATTTGATTATGGAAATTCCGGTAGTGTATTCGATCGTTACCGCTGACTACCGATTATGATTTCACTGAAGCAGGCACATCTCTGTCTTCAATAGATCTTTCCATTATAAGGTATTCCGGTTTGGTCTCTATAGGAATCGACAGTATGGATTTCTCTCGATATTACTCACTAGAGCAAAGTTGTGCTATTACTTTGTCATTCAAGTGATAATTTAATTTGTTTGGATCTTTTTTATTAAATTGGCTGCAGTATTTCGGATTTTCTAAATTTGGTTCAACCGCTTTATTTTGATATAATAAAGTTATTACTTATAACGTCTTCTTATAAATACTTTAAAATTATTTTGTTAATTGCAATCGAGTTGTAATTATTAAAATTGAATTTTGAAAAACTATTGTTCTTATTATGTCAATTAGGGACAATTAGGGACACTAAATTTAGTGTTAAAAAAACTTTAATTTTGAGTTTTTTATTATGTTTTATAATTCTGACGTTTTATTATGATATAACTGATACGCGAGTTTTTTAAAGCAAAAGTTATAATTACTCTATTTTTTATAATGAACAATATACAATTATATTTGTTATAATACGAAATAATGTTTGTTATTTTTTAATATTTATCGTAAAGCATCAATAATATACATGTAACATTTCATTTGATGCATGTTACAAAATGTTACTTTTTACCCTAAAATTGATTATTGTTTAATTCAGAATCGTGTCTTGAGAGATATAAATTTATTGAACTTTTACGAATCCTTTCCTTTATAATTTTGCATTAGCCTGATATTGATGTTTGACGAAGCTAACCCTATCCTGTACGGACAATGATACCAGTTGCGAAACGATGAATATTGGGGTGTGAAGTTGGTCCCGATTTGAACAACAAATACTTTGGATAAGCGGAATAAACATTGTGTTTATTTTCGTTATTTATTATTCGTTAATTTTCGTTTAAATTTTTAAATAAAAATTGGTTATCTTTATCAAACTGTAATATTAAATTTATAATTATAATATATAAACTTCGTGTTTCTTTTCGAATAAAACATTTGTTACCAAAAAATATTAATTATATATTAATTTCAGTGTTTTAAGCGGTCACAGTATATAAATGTCACTTTTCATAGAAAATTATACAAAGAATGGTAATATTATGTATTTATATTTTATTAATTATAATTTTAATAATTATAATTTTTTAATTATAATAATTATCATATTTTGTTATATTTCAATAATTCAATATAATTCTCAAATATTTTAGATTCAATTGTATTAATTTAAGTATTATGCTGGTTTTTAAATATATTTGGAAAATTAGAGTAAAATTTTTAAAATAAAAAATTTATTAATCTAAATATGACTTTTAATATATAGTAAGGTATTTAGAAATCGTTAGAAAAAGATACCAAATTTCGTCGATTATAAAATAGCATTTAAATCAACTGTCACTTCAAGGACTGAAAAGCAAAAAGGCTCAAAACACACAAAGTTGCAAGTTACCCTCGTGAATTAATTGGTAAATCACAAGCAACGTAATTGCTTCCGCAAAATTCTATCTGGTATAGTTGAAAAAAGGAAGGGCCAGAACAAAGGGAATAAACAAGACCTCGTCTTGTCTCGTTTGTTACTGAATTGAGAAAGTTTCTGTTTTAGGTTTTTATTACATCTTTTTTAAAGGGTACATGATTTTAATATAAAATAAAAGGGATCATTTATTTTTAGAAGCGATAAATATTGTTATTCAAGAAAAAAGGAAAATAATTATTTTTAATAATGTCGTTTCACTTAGTAAATTATTTTTATGCTTGAATTCAATACTTTAATGTTGATACTTTTAATTTAAGTCTTGGAATGAAATATATATGCAGTAAAACATATGTACAGAACAAAATTTTTACAAATTATAATTCAAAATATATACACTCAGAAAAATTAAACTTAGAAAATTGCTGTATATAATAATTTGAAGACATTAAAGTAAAAACCTTAAAATTACTGTTTTTCCTTGTAAAAATACTGTTTTTTATATCAAAATTTCCTCCAATTTTTAGTATAATGCTATTATAAACCGTAATTTTTAGAATTTTGTTTTAATGCCACCAAATTAGTGTTATATATAATGCAATATTTTTACTTTAATTTTATGAGTGTAATACTACTTACGCTTGCATATGTATTATGCTTTCGCTTTTGGTTTAATTCTCGCATAGTCAAAAGTATTGAACATATTCGAAATCGTAGTAAAAGTGATATCGAAATTCTATATAATGGAGTAATACGATCAGTCCTTCAGTTCATTGCAGTATCAGTTGAAATGCAATTTAAACAAATTGCGTCGCGTGGGAAAGAGAATGACAATCTTTTGCAGTTTTGAATAGAATCGCTCTCTTTTAGATTAATTGAAAACAAACCGTGGTTGAGAGTAACGATCGTTTATCGTCGTAGAGTAATAATTTAATTTTCATACAGGTTGTGGCCTTCTTGTGTCTAAAGTGTTGGGATAGTCCATACGATATTGACGACCAATGATGTCAGGCATATTAAAGAATAAATTACTCTGCACGGAAAGTTTACATAAATTAATAGAAGAAAATTTCTTAATAATTTGATTTGAAAATAAATAAATGAAAATTAATTTTATATTTTATTTTAATGTAGAAACAAATGTAGCTATCTGGAAATCTGGAAAGTATATTAATCTGCACAGTTGTATGTAAAGAAAATCTTATTTCATTCTTATAATATAATAATCTTTAATAAAAATTATATAAACTTTTTTTTCTCGGTGTAAAAGTATATTAAATTATTGTGTATATTTTGGAAACACGATTTTTTAATATATTGATAACAATAAAAACAAATATCGAAAGGATCATTTATATTACATCATTTTACCCGTTAGATTATATTTGATTACTTATTGTAATATGCAGACATATTTTATTTTGGTGCTTTTTTGTACTTTCTGATGATTGCATTTATATTTAATGTTACAATTACTTTATTTACCTATTAAACAGTGAAAATTAAACTAATACCCCTTACCGAAACTACTCTCAATGTTTAACATAAATACTGAACTTGAACATAATTTCGTACGCTCAAGTTGAGTATTGTATTGATTATTTCTATAATATAGATAAATATTGAACATTTCTATAATTAAATCGTTTATATAAAATTGTATTACAATTTATAGATTAGTTCAAATCTGAAAATAACAATCAAATCTATATAATTGAGAGTATTTTCCGTAAGGGACGAATTATATTTATAATATAATAATAATGTATTAATTTTATTTTTCTGAATATTATTATTATTTATTATTTTTTAAAATTTTGGTTAAATCATTCACATAATACTATAGAGGGATTCATCTAAATCAATCAAAAATGATCCTGAAGGTACGTGATCTTTCAAATGACTACATTATACATGAAGTTACCGACACGAGACGAAGGTGAGGGTTAGCTTGAGCATTTATCTAGTGTCGCTAACTTCAGTCTAATAGAAAATTTCCGTCTCGTCTTTGAATTATACGATATATTTTTTGTAGCAATTAATTATATATTAATCAGATGCATTTATTTACAAAGTGTAAACATTTGTTTAAGTAATAAAATTATACTTTTTGCAGTTATTAATTATTAAGAGTTTAAATTTATATATTTCAGGCATATTCTTTTATATTCTATTATTTTAGGTTAAAATTTAATTGTACAAACCTTTAAAATTGTCAATTAAATATCCTAAATCAAATTTATGTAAAGTTTTTTGCAAACATCTATTCATGACTTATTTATAATATTTGTTACTTTCGAAATAGAAATAAAGTAGGATATTTTATAGGTTAGAATTTTTTGTAAACCATAACATACCAAATAACATTTAAATAACGGTGAAAATGTGTAAAACCAATAACTATTTATTATATACAATAAATAATCAATTTATTAAAATAATGCAATTTTAACTTATCTTATTTATCTTAATTTAAATTATTTAAAATATAAGTCATTAGTACTAAACACAATATAAGAAACTTCATTTTACGCATTTCATGCATGCGCTGAGGTTAGGTTATACAGCAGTATTAATTCTGAATGTTGCCACTATGTGGCGGATATTATTTGATGACAAACTATTTTTCTGTCATTTTTATATTAATTATAATTATTTTGTAAGTATCATTGACCGCTATAACAAATATTGGAAATTATGAACAAACAATAGACATTATATTAGAAGAACAAATTTTTCTCACAAGCGACTTGATTTATGTTCATATCATATATTTGATAAAATATCGTATTAATATTAGATCTTATTAAGTTGAGGACATATTTATTTTATATATATGATTAAATTATAAATGTTATTTTAATTTTGTTTCTTATAATATATTTTTAGAAAAAAATTGAAAACTTTCATATACTCATATAAATTAAATTTGAAAAATTAATATTTTATAACGTTAATTGGCAACATTAAAGTAAACAACTAAAGATTACTCAATGTTTATTCTTTTACTTTAATGTTGTTAAATTACCGTTATACAATCAGCAGTTTTTTAAATTTAATTTATGTGAGCGTAGGAAATTTTTTTAGAGAACTGTCACTATTAAACAATATTTCTTTAATTTAAAAATTTGCTTTGAATAATAGACAAACGTCATAGTCATTTTTAATATTTTATACATACATTTTATTATTTTGTAATAGTATTAATTGTTAACAAGATACAGTTTATATTCAGTTCAAAATTATTAATATTTTCAAACTATAAGTATATAATAATTAATATATAATAAAAATAAATTTAATATATAGCCATCACACTATGTATAATTATTATTATATTTTATAATAAAAATATAGTAAAATATTTATAGTAAAATATATTTATATTTATTTAACTTTCAATATATACAATTTTTGAAACAATATATTGCCACTTAACTATGTACAATCGAATCTGTAACTAATTTTTCAAATAAAATATATTGTGTAAAAACAAAAGTATAGTTCACTATATGTTATGGTTGGTCTAATATGTATTGTAGTATCTGATTGCATCATAAATTGAGATGGGATGAGCTTCAGTTTGTTTGCGGAGTTGTGTTCCTGGCATTAATCTCGTCATTTCGAAAAGCTGTAAAGCTGTATCAATACAGTTTATTGAAAAATGATATAGTATAATTTTTCAACTTGATATTTATCGAGCTTTAACAAGGGGATATTATATTATTTTTGTAATTTTAATTAAATCTATCTGGCTATATGTAATTTTATAAAATAAGATTAAATAATAAAGAAAGAATTATGTCAATAACACAAATCAATTATTATATTAATCGTCTAAAAATAGTCATTATGTTTCAATTATATTTGATTATGAATTGATATGCCTTATCAATTCTTTATCAACAAAATAAAAGAAAAATATTTATTTTGATCTCTACATTATAAATCGAAACGATGCTAATCGGTAAAATAATAAATATAAACATTATAATGAATATACACAATGCATATGTAATTATTTGTATATTTCAAACATATATACATAAATTCCTGATAATTTAAAGCATGTTTCTATAACAATTTCTTATAAATACCGCACTATTGTAATTGTAACAGTTTTCCTTCTGATAAAATGTTACAAACTCTAGCGTTGATGATGTTATTCAAATTTGTATGACGTAATAATCCGTCACATGACAATTTGATGAAATTAATTGAAATCGCTGGCAAGTGTAATTGGAAAGGGAGTGAATTTGTACGGATGAGATTTTTAACGCGTTGTTCAAGCCGCAGATTTGTGCGTCGCTTAGATGGAGGAGCCGGGTAACAGTTGTTCCATTAAAGCGATTTGGTACCAACTCGAGTACTCGGTGCTCTGTGGTGATGACTCAGCGGGACTCAAGCGCTTACCGGAAAAGAGAGTGCACTCGAAAACTCACATTCTGTAATTAATTCAACGCGCAATGCTACATTTAATCGCAATAGACCATGTGTCGTACGCGCGCATATACATATCCGATACTCTGTTCGTACGCTGTACTGTTCACAACAATTGTTGGCGAACTGTGTAAACGCACTCACGCGTCTGCGAATCGCCGCGAGCATAACTCGTTTCTTCTGTTGTGCTATGTGTCCCGTTCAATGTTTTGAAAAGCCGATTGGACATTGAAAAATGTATGTGGGTGTTGAATAGACAAAGCGCTACAATTATAATAATTCATACTCTCGAGCGATAAACTGTATTGAGTATTCATTTCAGTAAAATAGTTCGTCTTTTATGATGTACTCTTCATGAAATGTAGTAAAGCCGTGTTTGTGTGCAATGAGAAAAATTAAGTATGAAAAATTACCATTTAAAATATTAATTTAGGTTTATAGGCGACAAATCGTCAAATTTACTATTTTTAACGGAAAAATTTAACGTTTTTACATAGAAATTTACTACTTTATCTGAAAATTTTACTGTTAAAAATAGTAAATTTAATGGTTTGTTGCATATAAATCCAAATTAGTATTTTAAATACTAATTTTGCATACTTAATTTTTCACAGTGTACATGTATGTCTCACGTTTACAGCATTTAATATGCTATAAAAATTATAAATAGCCTATTGTTGAACCAATATTCATCTTATTCGATAGATCAATACTCAATCTTATATATGTTTAAAAATAAATATTATATACTAATTCATATAGAAATAGTAAACATCTGTTATTGAATATTTTAAAAATTTAAGCCTTTATGACCACATGGCTAAGAATAGTGATAATAACATATATGGAAATAGACTGAGAAAAAAAATATAATAAAAGTTACTATTTATATAATAACTCGGGGACCAGTGTGCAAATATAGTGAATTTTATCATATAAAATAGTCGAAAAT
>JABFQC010001853.1:0-17808 GCA_022817085.1 Psilanteris sp. ZL-2020
TGTACCATCTGCACAGTCACTATCCGAAATCGTTGAAATATATTTTAATTGACTAGAATTTATGTAATGAAAACGTTCACTATTCAATTTGTCCGTTACATATACTAATTTGATAATCAATTTCTATAACTCAATTATGATTGCACTTTTTTTATAATACGTTTTATATACATTACACGGAAAAAAATGTAGAACGTATACTAGTAGAAGTATGGCTAATTTAGCTATATATTCTTACTAGTATATGGATAAATATAGCTGCGTTAGCCATATTTCTACTAGTGTATGTTGTACATTTTTTTCCGTGTATATATTTTTAAAATATATTTTACTAAATATATATCGATTTGAACACACCCGTATATCTTGTCTTAAACTATTTCTTATTGTCAATGAAGCTGTTTTTTCTAATACATTATTCGTTATCGAATTCGACATTATTATTTATATCAACTTGACTTTCCGTACAGTGCATAGCGGGCTTGAATAATAGAAATATCTTGCTTCTGCAACACAATTGAATCGTTTGAATATTACAATGTCCTGTAGTTAATTCCAGCATTCTTAATACGTAATTGAGAATAAGTTACTTTGGTTGAATTCATCAAAAGGCGCGCAGTTGTTGTTTTTGTCTTGTTCACTTCGAAGTCCGAAGATATATAATAACGTCTAGCATTTTTCATTCGTAATGTTGATGCATCCTCGTATAAGCGATGCAAGATTAATATAATAAACTGTACGTTCAAAGAGAGCGGGCTTATTGTACTAACCGAAAAATAAGATGCGATCACCTTTGCCGCATGCAAAAGACCGCTTCGGTGGGCAAGGGATACATTCAATTACATTAATGGGGTTCTTGGTACGTGATACGGAGCACGAGGCAACGAGTCTTGTGCCAAAGCGCCAGAAATTGAATTTCAACTAATCAAAGGAACGCTTGCACGTATAAGAACACAAGACAAAAGTTACATGCTAATTTATTGTAAATATATGCGTTATGCCTGTGACGGCTCGGGGAATGGAGTTTCGTGCATGCAAATTTTTCAGAAATATGCCTCATGCTGTTGATGTTAATGCGCCATAAATTTATTCGCTTCTACAAAAGTAATAAGACTATAAAAATGTGGTATATTTATATCTACGAGAAGCGCGAAATAAATGCGAAACGTCTATAAGCTGCTGAAGCTTTGGCGAAACTTTGTGTTTTTCATTTCATTAAGGTTTGTCGTTTTAAGCGGGGTAATGGAGAAATGTATTCGATATCAGAGTTTAGATTGAAATGAAAACATATTTCACAATATGAAGTTCTTACAACATTGATGAACCGTTATTTTCATTGATTTTATGTTCCGTTTATATAATACGCGAAATATATTCTCGACTTACGTTGATATTAAAAAAAGTATTCGCAGCTTTTACTTCAAGCTTTATTATTTCATAAAAATCAAACGTCACGAATGTTGAAAACTATTTCATCTGATGTTTTCAACCCTTCTTCTTGTACATTTCAAGTTAACGTTACACGACGTTATGAATAAGAGTACCGTAGCAGAATATGGTAATACGAGTAATACTATACTTTTCTATACGTAAATGCCTAGGCAATAAATATATTTTGTATTTGAAAAAGCTTTAGTTAAGAATGAAGACACCTTCAATACTTCTCATTGAATTGTCTTATATCAATAAAAGCTCTATATATTTGTGACTCCATTGGAAAATTATATGCAAAGAACTTCTTAACGGATTATTAAATACAAACATGACAGATATTGTTTGGATTTTTATTAATTTTTAAAAATGGATATACATTAACATGAATAATTCATCAAGTATAATTAATTTATTATAATTAATTATAATTATAGCTATATATAAATAATAATTATATAATAATAGAATGTGATACATGCATACATTAAAATATGTTTATATGAAATAAGCAAAAAACATTAATTTTTTGTATATTTACGTATATAATATTTAGAATTTTGACATTTTACAAAATATATATATGAAATATCAGGCCTCTTTAATTATAATTAATGAAATGTTGTTCAAGTAGTACCGTTTTACAATTAAAATTCAAATTTACTAATTTTCTGTAAAGTACTATTATTTTTAAATAATTAAACTCCTATCACTTAACTTAATGAACAATTTGCATCTTAAAAAAAGATTAAAAGTGTACCATTAAAATAAAAAAATAATTGCTTGGTCTTATTATTTTGTATAACATAACGTTTGTTTTCAAACATTACAATGCAATTTATATTGTGTCTATTATAAAAAAACCCAAATTCTAAAATCCTGTACATATTTTTTAATTATACATAACTACGTCTAAGATATATAAATTAAGACAATGAAATGTTATATATTTAAACATAAAAACTACCATTTATGTTTGACTTATTAATATAAAGAATAATATTGAAAATTATTAAAAAATAGAACCTTTTTATATATCATTTTTGCTAAAATCAATTAAATGACTTCATTACACAGAAATTTGATGTTTTCATAGTTATACTAAAACATTATTTATTTTCGTTTATCGCGCACTCTTAAAAAGATCCTTTTATCTCGAGTGTTTATAGAATCTAAAAAAAGATTAAAAAGGGCCTATCAAATATGAACTCGTGAAATAAACAAAGCAAAATTGCAACTTACGTAAACTCGACACGAATCGATCATTTCATGCGTGTTTCTATATAAATGTTTATTTCTTATTTTATTTATTTCCAAACCATTAAAACTCGGTGTCAAAAAGATACGACTTTTCAACGAATGATTTGTGGAAATCAGATATTACATTATATTATCCGTACAATGAATTACTAAATTTGATGAACGCCGCTGTTAACACGAACTTATTCCACGCGTGAATGTAGTACGCGTTTAACCCCGTAATTAACGTTAGTCGGAATAACGCGTTCCCGGGAATGACAATGCGTGAATTGCAGCAAATGAAAGATATTTGTGCGGAATGTTGTTCAATGACAACGAGCGTTAAAATCCTTAATTCCCGGCAAGTGACGTTATCTAAGTATTCGAGTTACGGCTGTTTAACCGAGCGACCAATCACAAATGCGATTAACTATGGAGCAGAAGTATAGACCGGTTATCGTGCGTGCAAAAATTAAAAAGAACAACATAGAAACACACGCGGGTCAAATCTCTTATTTCCAAGCGGAAGATAACGGAAAGCGCGAGGCTTTAAAAAGCAGGAAGGTCGCCCTCGGAAACAACTTTCCAAGCAGTTATCGGTGTTCCGGGGCGTGTTTCTCGACTTACCCGGCCTTATTTGGCAGGGCTTCGAGTCATCTTTGTCTCACCTGCGAGCAACTTTTCGAATATATCCCCCGGAGGATTAAGGACTTTGTTCTTAGGCAAAATTCGACGTTGCTTCTGCTCGCGGCGCGCACTTTGTACCATTAAAAGAGCCGCGGGTTACGCGCCCTTTAATCCTCGAATAAATTTATCGATCATTTTGAAAGTGGCAACCTGCCTTTTACTTCAATTCAAACCGAGGTTGTGTTATTTTTCGAATGACACACTTTTTGAATACTTAGTAGTTTACGAAGACGTTTGGCGATGCAAAAGTTTAAACATTTATATTATATTCAGAAAAATTGACGAGAAACAAAATGATGCGACTTTTTATGATATTATTGTTCGGAAAAATGGAATAGCAAGTAAATGCGCCTGGAGTATTGAAAAACACAAAACTTAAAAATAGGAATAAAGAAAATACAAATAAAGTGAGTCGAAATTTAAATACACTTTATATATATTTTTAGAAACGTATATATAATTGAAGCTTTGATTTTTTAAATGAAGAAGCTTTCTCTTTTATTCACAAAATTCTGTTTGTTAGTTTATAAACATTATTGAATTATGCATTGTAGTGCAAAATATTTCGAAATACAATATCTTATAATTATGTGTTTGAATAACATTAATTATCGGATTTTCTATAATGAATAAGTATACTCTTCCTAATAATAGATATACAAATACAATTGCTTTATTCTTTTGGTTATTAAATTATATTGTTTTACATACAAATCAGTCTATATAAATTGTTGTAATTGTTTTTAAACGGACGTCACGACTAAATAATACATAATTTAATTTTATAATAAATAATATATGCCATCTTTGTTCAAACTGTTTTTCTTTACATAAACATATAAATTAAGTTTGACGATTATTTTATAAAACGTCATATTATGTTAAGTTTAATTTACAATACATACTGTACGTGGATTGAACTACGCTTATCTTTTGCACGTTTATACATATTTCTGGATAAAGTTATAAAATTATAAGCATGATATAACAAAAGAGTCATAAAGGTAATCCCTTTGGATTATTTATTACAAAATATAGTATATGTTATAAATAAATATTGCCTTTTGAACGCATAAATTTGAATGAATTTAAAATACATATGTATCACCAT
Source organism: Psilanteris sp. ZL-2020 (assembly GCA_022817085.1). NCBI lineage: Eukaryota > Metazoa > Arthropoda > Insecta > Hymenoptera > Scelionidae > Psilanteris > Psilanteris sp. ZL-2020. The sequence continues at coordinate 4,469 of JABFQC010001853.1, forward strand.
TCATATCTATAAAGCAGTCAAGTAATTTAATTTTTTCTCAGCGGAATATTACAATTTTAATAATAAAAAATAAAAATTATTTGTATAAAATGCAAGTTAAGGGAGAAAATATATTATAGCTATAATATATTTATTGATATTCAATTCTTTAAAGTATATACAAACTGAAAAAAATGAAATACGAAAAGTTATTGTTTGTATTACCAATTTAGGATCATTATTATATATTATAATAATTCAGTAATTATTTGTGTAAATAACTCGATTTTTTTTCTGTTAAAAATATTACATTTTGACGGTTAGTATCACATGGCCTAAAATATGGTATTACTAACAGTAATTTTTCATGTTTCATTTTTCTCAGTAGTTTAAATGAAATGCATTTACTAAAAAAATTCTATATTATTTTATATTATTTCATCGTATGGTTTAATTGCTAAGTTGAGTTATATATATATAATATATATATATATATATATATTATAAAAATACATTATTTTCAGAAATTGTTTCAAACATTTACGACGAAAATCCAATAGTATCATATATGAAAGTCAATTTAAAAAATATATACAATATGACATAAATTCGTATGCTAACAGAAGAATAAATTAATAAATTTAGTGCGATTTAGTTTCAATATTCTTCAAATTTGTATTATTAAATGAACATATGTTTTATTTAATTATACATTTTTGCATAATGTTTCATAAATTATATAATAATATTTTTTTATTTCAAAATTATATTAAAATTTAAAACCTTTGTACCACCGTGTATTTATCAAACTATTTATTAAATCAATTATTTATTTGTATATAATAATATAATTAGATTATATTATTAGAATTATTTATTATAAATTAGAATTGCTTTGACATTATTTGAATTGTCTTTTAAATAAAAAACTTTAATTCGATTACAATAATCTTATTTTAAATTTGTACGTGCATACATACGTGCTAATTATGTTCAACTTCTTTCAAAGTACCAAAAAGCACATATTTATTTGTGTATAATATCATAATAATTTTATTAATATGCAATAAACGCAATCACTCTGCTGTAATACACAAATTTAAATTATTGCATTGCACTAAGTTTTCTTTTACGATTAATTTAAACTATTTATTTTAAAAAGAAGTTATTATATAATAATTTAATTAATAATATTAGTTTCGAATCGTGAAATTTTTCGTATTATATTTTAAAAATTAATACTAACTTAAAGCGAATAGTATATTTTTCCAGCAATAATATTTATATAAAAAAGTAAATAATTTTATATTATTTCAAATGGTTATTTACTTTATTGATAAATGAAATACACAACAATTACATTTATAAAACTTTTATTAAAATAATAATAAATTAGAATACGTATATTTAATTATAAATTTAAACGTATGTGCAGTTAATTTATATGTATATATATTAATGATATCAAGTATATTCACATATAGTTTAGTTGTAACGAAAATAAAATATATAAATATTATAAGTGTTCTTTCATATTGTTATACTATTTAACGAAAACAGACAAATAATTACATTGAATATAAATTCAATTATACTTTGTAATATTACATTTATTATTATAAAGACTTATTCGATTGAATACGCATATTGTACAAGATTATTGTCAAACCTATGTATTTTATTGAAATAAGATGAATATTAATAACCTTCTTACCATCTAATAATAACAACTTAATTAAATTAATACAAATAAAACATTGGTCTTTTAAAATTTTCAATATATTATGTATATATTTATTTAAAACTTAGAAAGTATTATTAATTCTTTTCTGAATTAATTATATATATATAAATTTAATTAATATACAAAAATTTATTTAAAAAATTGATCTAATAAATTTTCTTCTTAATGAATAATAAGAAATTAATTATTCACGTTAATTAAATAGGTTCAAAGTAAAAATCTTTTATAATTTTTTAAGATAAGTTCTATATTTTTTATTTGAAATAAGTATGCTTGAAAAGCTTCATAGATAATATGATATACTGATATAATTAAGATATCACAAACTTAAGATAACAGACTCAGATGATTACAGTTCAATCAACATATTCAAATAGTATTAAGTTCAATCAACACATTCAGTTCACTGGATATATACGAAAATTGTAGTATTAAATTACTATGATACTCCAATATTGATGTGTATAAATTAAATTCATGCCTTAAATTTTAAATTATAATATATATATATATAATTATTTTTATTCTATTTATTCTGTATCTATATACAAACCTTTATGTAGGCATTAAATTAATACTTTAAAGAAAATTGTATTAATTTATTCAAAAATTAAACGTTCTGCATATACCGCATTTATTTATTACGGTCGTTTATATAATAAAAATAATAAAATAGTATCGTCTAAACGCGGTATCTTCAATTTGTTCATTTTTATATCTTAATTTAATTAAACCGCTTCTCTTAAAAGATTTTATATATTTTAAACACTTTAAAGACTTTGAGTTCTACATTGTTTAATTAACAACCACTATTGATTTTAAATAGATCAATTAATAACGTATCCATACCATATTTAAATAATTAAAAACTTTTTAAATCCGAAATGAAACTGACGGACGTATTGTGTACAAGATCCAATATTTTTTCCATGCAATTAAACAGTTTAAAACCCTTTTAATATTGCCCACAATATCTACAGGAACGTAAATCACGCAATATAATTAATCAAAATTTCATAAAGGTAAATGAACAAAAGTCTGTTAAAGCTCAACGATGGCCTGTAATCAATTTTAGTTTTCAAGAAAATCTTGATTAATTAACGCGCATTATTGTACATTATACTTTATTCTTTTTTTATTTTCTTTATGTACCGAATTCAAAAACCAATGGAAATTCAAATAATAATAAAGTTTTTCAGTGTTCTATCTATCACGTAGAAAAATGTAGCTTTTCATTCGACCGAAGATTGATCCAACGCAACTTGAACGGAATTTAAAGCTTTGCATTATCTACCGACACCGAGAAATTAGATTAATGTGTCGTACCTATATTGGTTTCAATGTTAAACACCTTTCATTATAAATTGCATTGTTGCAACGCGATTCACGAAAATAATGGGAAAGTATATATACGTTCCGTTTTGCAATCGACACATTTATATATACAGTAAATTTGTCCTTTTATTTCCTTCCTCCCAATCTCACCAAATTAGACGCATTGAGTGAATTACAGTCTAACGTTAATGATAAGTCGGTGTTTAGTGAGAATAATAAAATACGCACACAACATTCTGAAAAGGTCTTTTGAATTTTAGATCCGCGGAAGAGATTTTGACGATGCTGCTGGAAGCTAGTGAAGAGAGCGTTGAGAGTAATTGGGACGGCGGGCGCGTTGTTTGTAGCGTTCGTTACTTGCTGGAAGGTGAAGAAGATAATGCATCCATGACCAACTCACATCAACCGGGCCAACACCACCATCACCACCACAACATGGAACGAAGAAAACTGCAAGCACGCCTCGAAATACAAAAGGACGACATCCAAGCCGTGCTACCTATTTCAAAGGTGCTTTAATTACAAACAAAACGAAACGACAAAAGTCAAAGTCTCTAATTTTAGAGTCGGCGTTCATTAACTGGACCAACGCTGGCCTAAACAAGCTGCAAAATTATGTCGCTCGAGTTCTTCGCAATTGCCAAATGTCTTTATTCAAATTCATGCTTATGCCGGCGAAATGAAATAGACAGAGAAACCAATGAAATTGCTGTGGAAAGCTGCGTCTGTGAGACGCAATTATTATTAATACTAATAATTAATAAACAATTAATTAAAATGGATCGAACGAACGCTTTAACTCAATAGTTTATATATATTTAAGTATATATTGGGTCAAAAATAGTTGACCCAATTAAACGTTCTATTACATACAGAATATTGAATCTGTTAATTAACTTCGTGTCCTAAATAATGTCACCAATAAATGTTGAGAAATCTATATTTATTTAATGCTTATAATGTAAATTACAGACTCCGATATAATCAATATATATTGATTGGTTCAGTTTACAGTATGATTCCAATTTGTGGTTTAAATACGTGATTTCGGTGTATTTTGTACATTTTAAAGTGCATTACAGCATTCATTATAACTGCAGTGCAATTAATTTATTTTATATATTGATGTGGGTATCGATTGAGCTATACGTCTAGAAAATTTATTCATAAAATTACAACAATCGTGGCGCTTGAAATCAAATTAATTTTATTCGTTTATTGTATAATTACAAGTTGATGTGAAACTATATATAGACTCGTTAATAAGACAAGTTTGTTAGCATTGTTATTGTTATATTTCGACTATTCCTTTTTATTAAGGTCTTTTAGCGAAGTTCTTTTGTGTAGATTAATTTTCAATTTTCTTATTTGTGCACGAGTTATATACTAAGGAGGTGGTGCAGTTAAAGTTCTTTATTGAAAAAGTTTTCCACAAAAAGTTCACAAAAATTGTATAAAAAGCAACCTATGTTATCTAGGTGCTTACAATCGTAATTACTAACAAAAAGTAGTCCATATTTATGTCACCAATTAATGCAGCTTTAATAAATACGTAAAACGGGTTGTCCAACGTTAACCGAGTAATCATCCGTACAACATTTGGTATGACATTGCAAAACGTACAATTTCGATTATGTAAAAATCATCACATAACGAATGATTTGAACTCAAACAATATCAGCTGTTATCATTTTATATAGCACGCGTTATTATTATTTATTGATTAGCATTATCGAGTTTTACGATCTTGGTGCAAGTTTGAATTTATCGCCCATTAATTATAGGGAAAGAAATATGAAATACGTTGAAAAACTTGCTTTATAAAAACAACAATTACATAACATTCGTTGCACCGCCACAATATAATCATCGAACGAGTATTTTGATTTTAAAATAAAGGAATCAGGTCAACCGTACGCTACTTATTCAATTGTAGTCAAGCTTTATAACAAAAGCAATGTTGATGTTTCACATAATGCCATGAACTAGGTTAACCAGCGTAAAAAGATCACCTAATGAATGGGTAAATAAATAGTCGCTCAATTAGATGAGTTTGTTCGGTAAAAGTTTTGGTGGTAAAATCCAGGCAATTAGGTGATGGACCTCTGCGTGTAAAATTTGAAAGTTTTTATCCGACAGCGGACATTAATTATACTTTGCAGAACTGGGAAGTCATGAACACCGCAGTGCTTACCGGAAGACAAGTTTCGCAAGCCATGAAAGTCTTCATCGTGAGCCAGTCCGGAAATGTGGGCGACGTCACGCTGCAATCCTCTTGCCATTCAGAAGACGAAAGCGTGCTAAAGGTGAATTTATTGTCATCGATTTTACGTTCGTCATTGCATTGATCTAAGCCAAAAAATGCTCCGAGAAAATAACATTGTTATCTTTTTAATGACGAGTTGATTGTTCATTAATTGGATTTGATGTACAGGAATTTACGTGTAATATTTCATAAAACATCCCCAAACCGGTGAAAAGTTTTAAATTTTACAAAAGTTTATGCTGGACTTTTATATGCGATTTACGATAATATCTAAAGTTTACAAATGTTCTGCAGTTCCGATAGTTTTACAAAGTTTAGCGCTTATCTTTTTGTACCGCTATTGAAGCTTTATAGTCGTTGAATGGGTTAAAAACATTGTGATGTTAACGAAGCTTATCGAAATTCATATTACAAGATATGAGTGGGGTTAATCAACATTAAACAATGACGTCTTTTTTAATTTGCATCTCTAAATAAAGTTTCATTAATGAATATAACTTTCATGAGAATAATGTGTCTCAGAATTAATAATAAATATTTTAAAACAGTTTGAAAACGTCCTGCTAATAAATTGCTGACATTCTTTTGAAATAAAAATTTATTTTAATACAAATTACTTTCATAATTTTAAAATATAAAAGACTTATTAAATTGGATTTTAATATAATAAAAGCTAATCATCTTTTCTAACTGAAAAACTTTGGTAAAATTAGATTATTCATGAAAGTTATTGCAATTACGTTTAGCATTAATGAAACGTATAAAGTAAAACTACGAGTACTGCAAATATAATTTCAACATAAATTTAGTTAATTTTAATTTTAATAATTTTCACTGTAAACAATAAAAAATATAATATATTTTTACTCGGAGTTTGAAAATCATATGTGAAATGACGAGTATATTATCTGAACTCTTTAAATTAAACTTATTTAATTGAATATATTATTTGTACACTGAACAAAATATAAGTGTACATATTCTTATGTATATAATAGACATTATTATTTATAGAATATCAATTACTGTATTATATTAAAAAATGTTCATTAAGAAGCAAACCATTTCACGATTACTATATTTTTTCTTTCAGTGTAAGAAACACTGATTATTATAAATTGCTTGAATTATTATATTAAACTTCAAAACACCAATTTATAACATTACGATTTACTTAATAACAAATTTTATTTTGTTCCAATGACATTTTAGGTTTCATCCTCTTGCAGTAGTGTTTACGTTGACGGTTCAGAAATTCGCGGCTCAAGCAATGCTTCCGTTTTAGTAAAATACGGTACATACACTGGTCTAGCGAAATTCACAGTATGGATGCCGGAATTTCCGTTGGAAGTTTCCGTCGGTGACACTAGACTGAATCAAATCAAGTCTTGGAAAGTACCGGATGATCCTATTCACCTAGCTGTCACAAAAAATAAACGTAGTTTGAATGACACGAACAAAGGCGGTTCAGTTAAAGAAGATCCAAATTCGAGGAAAACCAATAAAAGAAGCACAGCGTCCGATGCAGACGATGACGTGAATTATGAAGAAGATCTAGAAGAAGAAGAAGATGATTATGAAGATTACAGTATCGAAGAGGGCGCAACCGCTCGTTTCCGAGGTCGAGACAAATGGGATGAAATAAATACCATCGATAGCAGAGGTTCCAGTTGTCGATTGCGATTTCAACAGACGCCAGTTGACATTTACGCAAAGTTAGTTATTAGATAATAAATTATCTTCCTTCGCATAACCATATAAAACATTTTATGATGGATTTACTAATGAAATGTTACACCTTTCGTAACATAAAATTGTTTATGTCAGAAATATAATAAACATTTGGATTAAATTCCTTTTGTATTTAAACGAAAATTTATTCAAATTTCTGCACGATTTGTCAAGGATTATATTTCATATGACAGTTATTTCAATTTATACAATTCTTTCACATACATTGTGCTTTATTTATTCAAGGTTTTTCGCTGCGGATCATGATTCAGGTAGAGTGTCGTATTTCGTGAACCGTCGCACTTGGCTCAGGGTTACTGACCTTGTGACCCCGTATCTAAGGGTGTCAGATCCGAGAATCGCGACGTTGGTTCAAGGGAAAATGGTGCAAGGCAAAGGAATTGGCAGAACAGAAGTGCAAGTCCTGTCACCGAATACTGGTAGAGTCATTGGAGCCAAAGAAATCAGGGTCGGCAATGACAGAGTGTCTATCACGGGACTGTCTGTGAAAATTGTATCGGGGTTGCAGCTCAATATCAGTCCAGATTCTTCGATTGAAAATGGATATGTGGCCGAAACGTCTGTGACAAGGAAACTAACCGCGCAATATCAGGTTTGATGACAGAAATTCATCTTAATTAATTCATTCGGGTCATCATTAATTCTCATTAGTTATTATAGTTGAATAACATAATTACATAATTTATTTAAATTAGAGAGTTATATGTCTAATTATAACACAAACTCCAAAACTGATATGTAATTTACGTTTCGCATCCTGTTTCAATGTTTAAATAAGTATATACAATATTTCTCTTACAAATCTATACAGATGTTATTTTTTACATAGTCTAATAAACCATAATTAACAGAAGATATCCAAAATAATTGTTTTGAACAAAATATATATTATGAATTATAGCAAACCCACAATTAAAAAACAGTGAAATTAATCAAATGAAATATTATGTGTAATCACGCGACAAACGTGCGCAAAAAGCGCTTAGCATATTAATGTTACAATATAAAAAGACTTCTCCGCGTTACTAAATTGTACAGCATTTTACTAAATTTTGCAGGAAGGTCTGCTGGACATCGATATCGAGTTTTCTGACAGCACTCGTACTCCTTTGCGGGAGATAGCCGTGAGTGATTACCATCTATCTGTGGAAAGTCTTGATTCTGAAGTAGTGGCGTATGCGCCAATGGTCGCATCTCATCATCCGCGCGTGATAGCCGTGGGCGAGGGCCGAGGCGACTTTCTGCGCATAATGCTGCAGTTGGCCGACACTTGCCGATTATCCAGTAGAAAATCTAAGGGCTCTACGCCCCGCATAACGGCGGCCCTACCTCTGGCGACTGCCACAGCCAACGTCGAGGTGGACTTCGCCTCGAGCGAGCTCCCTAATCGTCCAGAATTGGTGCAGAACGACGGGGGCGGCAATCTCGGCATGGGTTCCCATCACCGTGAGAGGAAAAATGGACGGGATGTCGTTCCCGACCTGCAGGACATTTTGATTGGTAATTTGTTGCTTGATATACGCTTCGTATAACTATGAGTCATTTCTGTAATGGAAGTACAGTTTTAGAGGATAGTTCAAGATAATGAATGGCAACCCGTGTTTTTATTGGTAGTCTTGGGACTTTTTGAAGCTAAAGCTAATTTCCTTGATAATTTGTTACGCTGTGTATATCTAACAAAACATTTGAGGGTGTTATTGGATACAAGCAAATGAGTGATGATTGAATTTGATATTAATATTTGCCGAAACACAGATCGTGTTTGTTAACGCGTTTCGAATTAATTTTAATTCCTAAAATTTTATTTCACTTTTGATTATCATTTAATAATGTCGAAATTTATTTTTGTTTAAAGCAGTAAATAGTCTCGATATGATTCAGAACATTAATTTGGTTAGTTTAGTAAGATTTTTTATTATCGAAGCTGAATTAAGATTGATGCATTTTGTACACATTATCGGATTTTTAAATGCATTATTATCCTTGGTTAATTTTGAAACATAGCTCTAAACTTTTAACTCTATTACCTGTTTAACAACTTCTATAAATCTATATATACTATATATGCTTTGATTCCTAGTATAAAGGCACATTAAATACTGTAAATTAAAGTAAAGTAGTTTGAGCTTTTTTTTAATGATAATAAAATTATAAATTTATATTTAATCAAATTATATTCAGTATTTTTATTATACAATTTTATGAAATATTCAATTTAATATAACCATTCGTTTATTTAAATTTGTCATTTTGATTATTTCGCTTATTATACAATATAATTTAATTTGAATGTTTTTAAAATTTCTATTGCATGTCTGTTATTTTATTTGACATTCCTAATTCTATTTTTACGGTAAATATTATTTCGTATTAAACAACAATTCAAGTATTTAGATTTATTATCATTAGTAATAATAACTTTTCTATTGTAATAATATAATTAATATTAAAATTAAAATTAGTTAGAAGAATAGAATTATAATCTAAATATTGTATAAAAACAAATGTGAAAAACTACCAAATATTTTACTACATTATAATGACAAAGCAATTTGGTTACACGTGCAATACGTTTGTATTTCATTCGTTACAGGTGGAATGGGTGGAGTTGACATAAGACACCACAATCGTCCTATTATGACACCTTTAGAAATTGGCATTTATGTCTTGCTTGCTGCATTTGCCTTCGCTATAGTCGTGTTTTTGGTATCATGCGTGGTTTATGCGAGCAAATTCAAGTCTCAGCCGTCGGAGTCCGCCTTACCTAGTCTTCCGATGATCGGAGCAGCGCGAGCCGCTGCGAGCCAACTAGCAGCCAACAATCGTCGACCCCGGGAATCTACAACGAATGCTCACGACTGGGTATGGCTTGGTCGAGCTACTCTTGAACGAGCTGCTTGTGTACCACATCAGGTTATTATTACATTTTGTTTTATTTTTATTTTTGTTTTTAATTTACATTCAACTTTACATAAAAATCCAATTAAATACAATCTAAATTTCTGCTTGATTAATAAGAGAACTCAAGAATTTGTATTATATATTTTGATAGTATATATTCCACTCAGTTGAGGGATTTTTCATTCTGATTAATAATATTGATAAAAGAAGCAATTTAAAAGTGACTAATAATATTAAGTAATATATTGTTATATTGAACTATAATTTAACATATATATTAACACAAAATAAAATAATACAAAATAGTATTCTGTATTTGCTAAATTTATATTACTTGTAGATATACATTTCGTCATCTATATATGTATATAAATTTAAACTAGTTTTGAACTATGCAGTATTCCAAAATTCAAATAGATCCTGTGTATTATAATGATAATTAAGAACTAACTTTTTCATTATATAAAATAGCTTAATTAAAATTAATTTTATGTAACTTATTAAATTGACAAAGCTTATTTTATAATTAATCAGAATGTGGAATATGCTAATTATTATAAGTGCAATAATTTAGTCCTCATACATACATACATACATACATATCATATATATATATATCATTTATATATATATATATATATATATATATATATATCAGATACATATATATATATCAGAATTTAGATGTTTTTAATGAGGAATGTACAAGTGACTGTAAATAATGAATTAAATAGACATATTATTTATTCGATAAATGACCTTTTTTATTGTAAACTAGGAATAATTTAAATCATATTTTGAATTTAACATCTAAAACATGTTTTAAATTTTATATTAATTTTTTTCATAATTTATTATTTCCTTTTCAATATAATTTATGGTTTAATATGGTGAATGATATAAACAGAATATAACACATTCAAACTTACATAATTTGTTTTTTTCTTAATGCAAATATTTTTTTAATTTCCTATGATATTAATTAATTTTATTGAATCACATTTTTAAATAATTTAAAATTAAATAATAATAATACTAAAAAATGAATTACAACAAATCAAATTTCATAGAATGACAAAATTAATGAAGTATTCAATTACTGTGCTAATTATTAACTCTATATACAAAATTGGCTTCAATCAAATTTATTCTATTACATTTATTGTGTAAGGGAAAACACAATTATACCAACTAAGTTGAAATACAAATATTGATATACCAATTTAAACTTGCATGAAACATGTATGCCACACATATTGCATTTCAATAAACATTGTGTTTTCATTAAGTACTGATGTTTGCAATACAAATCAATTATAATTTTGCTAAATGTGTTTTGATAGGTAACATATTGATAAGTATTTATTCTGATTCTGTTCTGCGTTTATTATTTATAATATATCGCATATAATATATAATGTTATTTTAATTTCCTAAAAATCGCTATGGTATTCTATGTGTATAAACAATCGATTAGCACGATGGGAATGGCTTAAACAGATGTAAATTCTACTTTGCATATAGGTACGCGTTACGAGCAATCCATTAACATCGGATGCCGCTGACGAAATTGCCGAACTCGGTACGAGTTTCGACAATCCTAATCACATAGAATTACCGTCCGAAATGAATAACATCACCACGACGGCTATCGATACCACAACATATTGCAAAAAGGACAGAGTTCGCAGTTTCGCCAATAAAGGACAATCCGCTAAGCTTCCGCTCGTTTCCACATCAACCACAACAGCACTTTATAACGAGTAAGATTTTACATATGAAATTATAATATATATTTATAAACTATACATTTAGTTTTTAAATTTTATATGTATTTTAGAACAAAATTAAATTATAATTACTATATAAATATAAAAAACTGCTTATTAACGTCGATTAGTAAATAAATATATTGATATATTATAGTTATATATATCTGAATATTATACTTAAAATAATTAAACATAATTTTAAATATTAAGTTAATTATTTATTTATATTTTGTTTTGAAAATTATAAAATCGGTTTAATTTATGTTTTAATAAATTATAAACATTTTACAAACGTGATCATTGTAAAAGCATAATCATTTAATAAGTTCATATATCTATTAGATTAAGTGTCAAATTTCTTAAAAAATACATCCACTTTTAAATTTTTATCAGATATAACATGAAAATACCAGCTCCAATAAATTAAAAATAACGCTACGATAAACAAATTAATAATGTAGAGTATAAAATTCAACTATTTTAAACTTTAATATTATTTCATATTTTCAGGTAAATACCTTTAAACCTTGAACTCAAAATATGAGCTGACAAACTATGTCGCGTTAAATATAAAATATTAGTTAAAAAATCACTAAATTGTTGTATATAAGTAAAAAGTATCTTGAATTTAATTAGATAATCTTCTAATATAATAATTATATAAATTATTTCTTAAATTATATTTATATCATTTTAATTAATTATGATTAGTATAATTCAAAGACAGTTTTAGAAAATATATCTATTAGTCGTTATAATAAATATAAATCTATGACTTTTTACCCAAGTGAACAAATATCATAGCATACATATAATACATGAAAACTATTTTGAGAATATTGCCATATTCTTATTATAAGCTATTAGAGAAAATTAAAGTTCTAATATAAAATTTTAGATGTTACATTGTACTTTTGAAAACAATACAAGAAATTATATTCAATCTGATGCTAAAAGTAGCTGTGGTAATAATTTATTAACGGAAACGAGTAGGGGTATATATCATTTTCTATTTGTTTAATTTCCCTGTTTGCAAATGTTCAATATAAACCATATAATTTATTTAAAAGTAAAGTTTTACTGTTTGAACAATACCGAACGACAAGAAGTCAACTTTTTATAAAAATAAAAACATTTCTTCCATGCCATATTACTGTAACTAATTAAGCGTCATAAATTTCGCTTGGTAAACTTATAACTAAACAGAATTTATGTAATTTCTTCATGAGACTGTCTTCCTTTAACCCTAAACCATATTGATCGATTTCGAACCTCTGAACGAAAATTACTCAAACGAAAACGGGCAGTAACTCTGACAGAAGTTATAACTTTCTTCCTTTAATAATTACTTTCCTTCCCGTAACTTCAAATATTTCATGTATTTCGTATGTGTTAAAATCTTAAGCAATTGCTTATCTTGTACTTGAACAGTTTTACTCAAGAATACCCATACTTCGTTTAATAAAAATTTTCAATCAAAATTTCGTTGAAGATGAAATGAAAAATAAAATAAACTTAATCATTTAATGTTATAAAATAAATTTTAAAATAATTGTAAAAGATTGTATAAATGTATAAAAAGATCAAAAAC
>JABFQC010001854.1:0-17804 GCA_022817085.1 Psilanteris sp. ZL-2020
TAAATATATATCTTATATATCAAGTAAAAAATATCGAATAAAAAATTTTATTTTAGATACTGCGAATACCAAAAGTACTTGTAATAATTGTATATCAAATGGAAGAAATAAAAAATTACTTTATAAATTTTAATATCAGAAATATTATTCTTTATTTTGTAGTTGTTTATAATCCTATTGTAGTACGTTTTGAGTTATACTTTTATAATTATCCTAAAAAGAAGATTTGACATAAAGGCATTTATTCTCACAATAAATAAAATTGTAATATATACAATAACCTGTCATTTAAGGCATTTTCTGAGAATTCTCAAGTACTTAACAAAATTAGATAATAATATACGATATTGTATGGATTATTGTATACTATAATTTATTACATACAATAAACGAGACGTTAAAATTAATTCCATAATAATAGAATATAAAAATAATATAATTTTAAAAAGTCACCTGCATATATTCTTTAAAAAATAGACAATTTATGAAGGAAACATTAAATTTCTCTTTGTATTCTGTATTTGTATCCTCATGGTCATATTATTTAGCAAATATTACAATTAATACTAACTAAACTAATCATCCTCAATCCGTGTTGAACAAATAGAGCTTAAAAGAATTAACCAGCTTTTTCACTCTATTAATGAAAATAAGTAAAAGAAACGACAATAACGATGAATATTCTTTGGCTAAATTTCAAGTTACACTTTCTGTACAGACAACTTCTTTTTACACTCGCTACTCAACATTTGCATCGCTCATTGCTTGACAATTATTGAAACAATTATTACTAAATTAAAAGTAGAATTGTTCTTAATGGGGCGTAAAAAAGATGAATAACAAATAATGAAAATATTCTGAACTTTTATTCTACTTTTTATTTAAATAGTCTGTACTTCATAAGATATGGTATAATTGAATGAAGAAGCACGTTAATAAACTGAGCTTATTGACCATAAATTAAAATTCTAAAATATTCATATAATGATATATTTACAATATAAGAATTATATTAGAATTCAATATCGTAAAAGGCCAATTATAATGCATTACCTTGGGAAAAAGATGCTGAAAAAAGCCTGAGAAAAAACGCCTTGGGAAAAGCGTGCTCTAATCATAATATATTAAGTGTCTTATTAGGAACATAATATTCAGAAAAAAACATACGATAACATTCGTGTTATTATAATAAACATAAACAATTGTTTTTATCAAAGAAATTGACATACGATATTTCATTACATAATTTATTAATTCAACAGTTGGTCCCACAAAGGTATTATTATTGTTTCTAAACTTCAAAATTATTTCTTATTGTTTAAATCAAAACTGACACACGCGTAAATTGATTATGTAAATTGATTATAGTTTATTCTAGATAAAGAAATGTTAAAATAACATATATCATTCGAGTTTTATATTCTATTTGAAGAATCTCTAAGAATATATCCGGTTATTCCATTTGATAAAAATCTGTTCCATGATTTGTTAGGAGTTGACAACCAAAATAATTGTATTCCAAGTGCTTTTATATATATTGTCATTCGATATATATTACAGAATGATATAATTATATTTAACCAATTTATACAAAGGTTATTATCATTAAGGTTATAATATTAAGGTTGAATGATATTTAAATGTATATGAAGGTTATACTATATTAAGCAATTTTGAACAAAAATTTATTGATTCTGTTTGATTTTGAAAAATCATTTCTTGATCATTAATTACCCAATCAAATTAATTTCGAGTCATATTTTTTGAATAACGATATATTTGAATCAAAAACAACAAAACAGTTATATGGTACGTTTATATTTATACATATTTCATATTATGTCAAACACGCAGATGATATTAATTTGCGTAAAATGTAATAAATAAAGTACCGTTGTAAATAAATACGTAAAGTAAAGGTCTGTCGCAACGTGTGTTGGGAATTTGAAAAACGCAAGATAATAATTTTAATTAAATAAAAACATCCATGCACACATCCGTATGTGTACTTTTTACACATTATATCATACTAAATGAAATCACGAACCGGTCGTGTAGCTGCGATCTACAGTCACCAACTAGAATACAAAATTAACGTCCTTGTTTTCAACTGAATCATCGAGAGAATGTGGTCATCTTTTATTTACATATCATAACGATTATCCTGGGAAAAGGTAATGTCTTATTTTAATCATCTTTCTTATTTAAATCAACATCTACTACATTTCTGAATGACTATTTATATATATATATATATATATATAAACATAGTATATTACAGTGCATGATTAATTGCGAAATAATAAATCTGAATAACCATTATCGAACCAATGTTTTTCTTTACGTACATAAACAAAGTCCTACTTTATGTTGTGTAATGTTGTAACATTCTCAGGAAAATAATTAGGAAGTATAACAAAAATATATTCGACTGAAATCTATGAAACAAATTGCTACTTTTTTATTTACTCCGTATTAAAATTAACGTTAATTGAAAAATCATCAAAAAGTAACAAAATGCACAATTTTGCATTTAAGACATGTCTTTACTTAGTCTTTAATAATGCGTAAAAAATACAAAAATTTACATGCTTTCAATTTTAAATGCTCAATTGATAAACGAGATTGTGAATTAATTTAAACAAAATGAAACTTAATGTAAAGATTAAATTACTCTCACTTTCAGGTGTACTTATTGTACTAACATATTACATACGATCATATTATGTCTAATATTAAAATGCATTAATACGTAAAATCGTAATGAGTTAATAAGAAATGCGTAAATTAGGTAAATTAAACTGTAAGTTATCAATTTTACGTCAGATATACATATTTCACAAAACTGCGTTCCGTCTAATTCTTAACTTTCTTTAATTAATGACGGTAACAGCGACGGAGTATCAGAAAGGGGTCTAACGTGAGAAGATAAGATATAGTTCAAATGTAAACACACATGAACAGAGTCGTGAGAAAAATCAATTGAATAATTATTCAACGATACATTTCCCATTCAACACACACGGATATACAATACAAAACAAAAGGTTTATATTTATAATTTTTGTGAAATTTCTTTCCGTATGTATTCGAAACAATAAAATATTTCAACGCACAGAGTTCAATTAAAGTGAAATCAGGATCGTGTGTGGGAAATCGCGATCGGCTGATATTTCGCAATCGGGCGCACCAATTTCCGTGGGTGGCGCAGTCACTTCTTAAACCGTTTGCCAACCGAGACCAAAACATTTGTGTGAAGCCAAAATGGCGTCCGAAATAAAAGACATGCAACTCTACATTCTATGAATGTTTAGATGATAATTCTCGATATAAAGCATTGTATATTCAGCTAATAAAAAGACTACCATGATTGATAAACATAAAAAGTCTACTCAACGATTTTACTTCTATGCTATCTAGTTTTACGATATCGCGTAATCTATCATAAGTCACAGAATATCTACAATGTCTGTTAACAAAAAATTTCATATTTGATCGAAAGGAAAGGCCTTGAATCCGACAGATAAGAGTTAAAATTATTACATAAAAAGATTACGTGAAATTGGTCGATAGCGTAAAAACAATTGAGATTTAAACTTTTCACGATGATATAGTCATAAGTACAATTTGTATATAACCAGTGATTTTATATTCAAACTAATTTAAATGACTCGCGCAAAACGCGATTTCAACAAAAAGTAAATCCACGCCATCATATATATATATATCTTAAAATAAATTAATATAGCGTGGTCAACTTGCGATCTTGATTAATAATTATATTCCGTTATTGTAGTAATTAAAATCATTATCGGTCGACATTAATTATTACAATTCACGCAAATTTCCTTTGATCAATAATATTGCACCATTGGAATTAACGTTCAGGTCAGTAACGATACATAACTGACCTATTCCGATCAAATTTTCTCGTCGCGGATACAACATTGTCTGCGAGGCATTTTCAAAATTAGAAACAGACACGTAAGAATCGAATTACTCTGCATTTCGAGCAATTGATTTCGTTGGATTTAATATAATATTGCACACGCGTCCAAATTTCGGATTAACACGAAACACTTTTCACGTCGGCGAACGACACATATTGTTTCACGCTCGTTTTGAAAGTATTTTTAATCCGATTTAGTTACAATTGCGAGGGCAATTTTTTATAACTGTTTCATACCAATTATAATATTGGTCATCTAGATTATTGTAATGACGCATTATGACGAAGTTTGTTTCATAAAAAGTTCACATGATTCACGAACAAGTTTAATATTCAAACGTTCGAATCATGTTCATTTAACCAGGGAAAAGGGAAGGGGGGGGGGGGCATGTGAACATCCATTGACAACAGAGACTCAATGTCAACCACCTACATTTTATACTCTCACTTTAAGAGAACACATGATGCAGATATAGCTATACTTTTGACGAATCATTCGTTTCGACATACAAGAGTGAAATTATATTGATTTAAATAGATAAATTAAAAATTACATTTTTTTTATCGAGTTTCTAAATGTTCCATATGTCACACTTAATAAGTCATTTAGATAAACACAGAACAATTTAGGGGACCATGTAAACATATATGATTTAAAAACGAGAAGCTAAATTAAATATGACTATAAAACTTTCATTCTGTCTTGTCAATTAAATACAATCTAACTAGGTATTACAGGTCAATACTTGAATGTCTTGGCCAAACATAAACAACGATATCAAATACATAAATAAATAACAGACAACAATAAATATTATGATGATAAGGTCATTTCTGTTTGTTTATTTCGTAAAAGCAGCAGCATGTTGTCATAAAAACAAACACCTCGCCTATATACATAAACAATTATTCTTTTATTTTTTCATAAAAATGTTTATTACCAATCGTGCACAATTAAATTACATGAGAACCAAGGTAACCTTGATCCTTATTGTCATCACCCGCTCATTCTTTTCATTATTTTAAGTGTTATAATTAATCAACTGAAACCTAGATTCTATCACACCCAAACAATGCCATTAAATCATATCGCAAATTTTTACATATTTTGCAAAATCCCCTGATCGACGGTTGACGTTGCTCCTCGTCGCAAAGTGCAACGATTTCAAATCGTTAGCAACGCAAAGAAACGTTCGCCTCGAGTGGGAACAATTTGTACACGCGAAAATAGATAACACGAGAATAAAGGGAAAGAAAGGACTCAAATAAAAGCAACGCGAATCAAGTAAGCGCGCCTCGTTCCACGACAGAGACTCGGAGTCGAAGTTATCGAGCCAGCTCGCGGCTTGGCCTTGGTTACCCGTGGTTACTCATCGACCGATTACCGCAGTCGTTTCATTTACCGATCCCCTAAAACTTCGTAAAAGGTTCACGTTCAGAAATCGTTGCTCTCGCAACTCGCGCAATTATCCCGATGTTTACACGTGAGTCACGTGCTCATTGACATGTGCAGTGACACATGTACAAACGACGCGCGGCTCGCATCAACGATCGCTTTGACGTCAGTGAACGCGTTTCGTTCAAACGCGTTCGCTGATCGGTTCAAAATTCATCGCATCCTGCCAGTTTGCTTTCTTCGTTTTTTCTCTCGACTTCGACGCCGACTTGACATTCAACGGCGCAACGTATAGTGACGAATTTGGCAAATCCATACCATTCGCGTTGCAACAAATTTGTCGCGTTGAATAACGATTTTTTTTCAGCGTGACTTTGACGGAATAAAGTTAATTGCTTTATAACGATTAAACATTGCTCAAAACCTTGATGTAATTAGATCAGTCGATTTTCTACAGCAATTAGTTCGAATTCAATATTTCCGCTTTCTCTTTCTCAGCGTTTATTCTCGCGTTTATTTATAAAGATGAAGACGTCGAGAATTCATGATGGTTTGTATTTTTGCGCATTAAGAAGATATATTATTGATTGAATTGCCTTTTATTTGAATTACAAATTGTTTATCATTTGTACGAAAATGACTTTCAATAATTCATTGCAATTGCAACGCCGGCAACGTTATTTGTCAATCAAGAATGATAATAAGTGTTTATTGAATCGTGTAACGGAATGAAGAATGACAAACATTTGAAAAAGGAATTCGGAATTTCACCGTGCCGGCTGGTGGAAAATTCAAGAACTTTTGTTCGTTCGCGTGCGATGTAGGCGTTTTATAAAAGCGTTACCAAAATCCAACGATTACACATTTTCTTCGATAATAACAATTTTAACGATCAATTTTGAATCGAATTCATTTCAAGAGCCTCGTTGCGAAACGAAAAGTATAACGAAATGAACGGTTATGAAATTTGTTTTGACATTGTGTTGCAATTATATAATTTTGTTTGTGTTTAAGATTTCGTTCCCGAAGTGCACAAACAGTTGGAAAAGCGAATTATATTATCAAGTTTTCCATAAGTTTATGTAACGTGAGGATCTAGAAAGCTGATTTTGCAAGTAGAGAAATAATTAAATGCAACTTTGATTATATTGTTTGCAAAATCTACGAAATTGTTCGTTATTCAATATACGCTGTTTATATGCACTTATCGCAATTATAAGTAATTTCACTTATAGGTTCTAAAAGTTCACATTTACACAATTAACAATAACTTATGCTCGCAGGAAAAAAAAATATCCACGACTTAGAATATTTGCATAGAATCATCCCAAATTACATATAATCTGCTATTCGCTATGAGAGAAGAAAAATCATATTTCTCCTTAAATACTAAACGTTATTACAGTGAGCAAATATCAATTGAGCATTTCTCTGAAACGGAGAAAAATTACTCTTCAACGGGTTAGATAATCGTGTGTTCCCAGAAACGCATGGAGTTAACACGCGAATTAATTTTGAGGGTCGCAAAATGCCAATAATAAAGATATAGAAGAAACAAAGGAGAGGTAACGGTAAAATGCGATAATTGAATTATTAGTTTGTCATAAAACAAGCAGTTACCGTGTTTTGATTCGTCTATTTGCTGAACCGATGCTTCTCGATGTATATTTTTTGTAGTAGTTTTCTTATTATATACTAATACAGCTATTACGAAAAACTTGTTCAAAATTGAATCAGAATCTGAAGAAAACAGATCTTTTAAGGCAATAAGTCCGAAAGTCACGGATGTTTTTCTTAAATTGTTTCTAAAACACTTCTCTTGCTTGAACGGAAAAGAGAATGACAAGTTGGGGTTTTTGAAATATATTATGTTGAAAAAAAATTCAACATGAAAAATTATGTTTTCTCCTTTATAAAAACAAAATTAGTAATGTAAACAATAATTTTTCGTATTTAATTTTTTCAATGTAATATAAATAAGTAATATAAATAAATAAATAATGAAAAATAAAATATTATATATAAATATTGTCAATATAAAAGTACTGAATTTCGACATTTAATATATTACAGATCCTCTGTCATTTTAAGAAAATTGATTTTGAAATAATAATCATACGGACAACGACGAACGCATATAAAATAACCTATTATTATAATTAACAAACTTTTTCCTTAGCAAGAAAAATGGAAACACCTAAATTAGTTACTATTAATTCCATATTGCAACGTAATTACACTAATTACGTCTAATTATTCCATAAATGTCGTGCGAGCCCTCCTGAAAATTCTAATTAAATATTTTACAAAAATATTTTGATCAAAGCGCGCAAACAGCTTGTTCCCTAGGATTAATTACATTTCTTATCATAAAACATGCTCTGTATTTGATATCAAACAAAGCTTAACACAAACAACGGCATTACCTTTATCCGTCAAATTAACGAAAACGCCAAAAAACACGAACCCGCGGCATTATTAATTAACGAATGAAAACATCTTGAACGGCTAATCGTATAATCAACATCACTTAAAGGCGTATCTTTATCACAACTTTTACTACAATGAATACTCGTTTCCTGCTCCGGAACACTGCCCTAACCATCAAACATAAAAGTGTACGGCAATAATAATTAATGCACGCATCGTTGTTCCAACGACGAGGAGTTCCTCGTTTCACTTCCTGTGTCACTTGTATCTTCTCTTTTTTTCTCGCGCGTTTATGATTATGATGTAAATATGCGCAAACGTTGTTTTTCCTTCTCACTTTTTTTACGATCCGCGTTCCAAAACGGCCGCGAAATTGCACAACTAGACAATCAATTCACGATACATCGAGTCAACTAATGAATCCCAAGATTCGATTTATAGATCCGCGGATCACAAGAATTGCCGTCGAAACATGAAATTACGCGCCGGTTTCATGCATATTAATCACACGACTCTCCAATGATCTTCCCAATTACCCGTAACGCCGGATGAATGAAAGTCATTAATTACGGAAAACAAAACTTAACGATCCTTAATCGGTATATTCATTGGAACCTCTTCGGACTCATGGGAACCTCGTTGGCTCGTTCGTCCTTTGGCAGAATCTATGCCGAATTGCGATGGACGCGACTTCGGCCGATTGTTCTCTTCGGTTCAACTTCCTCGTTGAATTCGCACTACATTTTATGCAATCCCAATTACACGTTCGTACAAAAAGTAGCGCGATTCGACGATAAAACGTGCTAGTTTTCGATCAACTCGTTATAAAATGTTAATCATTTCTGAGATTATTGTCTTCTGAGTTTGAACACACGGCGCTGAAAACGTGAGATTCTTTGGAATGAAATATTTGTATTTATACCCCGGACTGTTTTCCACGCGCAAGTTTTTGTTATAAAACTGAAGAAGGACGTGAAAAGGATGTTGAGCCGGTATGGTAATCCATTCACGGATTTCTGATTTCCAAAAGCACGGGATAATAAAAACAGACGAATTTAAGAAACCTGGAGAAAAGCGTGTAATCTTTGATTACTTTCGTATTATCTTTGGTCTTTCAATTCCAGGTCCATTATTTACTTTATAACATCGCCTCGATGAATTATAAAAATGCAGAGGAAACGAAACGCTTTGAGTAGACTGTATTTTAACTTTCTTATCATTTACTCCGATGATTATCAAACCTTTGGAAATAAATCCATAGCAAGGAAACTAGTTTAGTCATGCTGGTAGCATATAGTTTTTCGTTGTACTTTGCTTTTTAAAATGCAATTTGTAGTGAAAGCTTCCGTTTTAACTAAAATTGACGATTTTTCAAAATACAAAAAAAAAACCAGTTGGACCGGTTAGATGGCCAGATCAGGTATCATTTTGGGAAGTTTTTCCATAGTATGTTTATAGCTGAAAATTGAAGGAGATCAGATAAACAATAGTTTGGAAGGACCAAATAGAAAGGACTACATTAAATGTTCAGTATGGTTCACTAGCTTACTAACACGTAAGAAATATTTCAAAGTGAAATAGATAAAATTCCCTTTTGAACCAATAACGTAGAGGTTGAAAGGTATAGTTGTTCTACTGTTACTCGGCGCATTATTACGAGATTCATTGTAATAAACATTCCGATTCCAGCATAACGTTAATGGTTCTATAATAATTCAGAGGAATATTAGAGCGCTTATATAATCATTTGTTATACTGCGGTATCATTTGTGCAGTGATCTCATAATTCCTATTATTGTTAACCATTACAGCATTGTGCTCATAATATTTCTGTAATAACTTCATGGCAGTCTCGTAAACATAATAAAACGATAAAGTAACAAATTCACAACTTCCTGCAAATGCGCAGCGCAAACCCTTTAGAATTCTTAGGCACGAAGCTGTCATTTTTACGTTTTGATCGTTTTCTGAAATAGATGGATATGTGATATATTTTATTCTCCACAAACATATAAACTTATTTACATTTACATATTACACTTTCATTTCATCTTTTTTGCACTTAATTAAACAGTTATAAAATGTTTAAAACCTATATAAAAGGGTTCTTGTAATGTTTCATTTTAATATTTAATGTTTTATATGAATTCTTAAAACAATTATAACAAACTTTACGTTTAAAACGTAAACGGTTTTACTTAGTACAAGCAATTTACAAAGTTTTTTTGAGAGAAAGTGTAACTAAACGATTGACGCTCTATATTCAACAAATCTGAATAGTTAACTTGCCTTCACATGGAATTTAATGTCATTTATTAGTCGCAGCATTTAATCAGTATATATAATAATTTTACACTATATACTATAATCGAAAAGAAACTCTGTACAAATTTAATACTATTGCCTGTTCTAAATAATAATAATAATAACAGAAATGAAATACTATTCAACACCATATAATCATAAAACTCTATCCATATAAGATACTTGTAACACAGTAATTTTATATCAAATAAATTAACACAAAAAATTCTGTCACTACAACTTTGATATAAAGCAATACAACTATTGCAAGTACGTATAATGAAACGTATTATTTTCAACCTAAATTTCCCTTTTAATGTGCTTATTAAAGTCGTTAAACAGTTTTATATTTCTGACAGCAAATTTAATAAATAATTTCTTTTGACAGACATTAGCGCATAAGCTCATTAATCCAATTAACGCCAATGAGATATCAGACCAGGAACTACCAAACATTAATCATAACTCCTATAAATCTGATAATTAAGCAATATCTTTGTTTCACCAACCTCTTACGCTAGTATGGGTTAATATAAAACAACGATAAATGTTTCGTATACAAATATAACGATAGTTAATAACACAGTCATTATTTATCTTGTATAATAATGCACACAACGCAGAAAATGATCTATCCACGGCATAATAGAAAAAGTGGAAATATTCCTACGTCATATAGAAAAATATCGACCCTAGGAAAATTACCGTCGATTTGGAATTTTTAGATGATAACGACATCAATATCTATGTTACTTTCGTCCTGAATTGCAGGACGTTATTTTATTTTACTCGTGCAAAATAAACCAAAAAGTAAGACGCAATTCGGTCTTACGTTATTCAAAATTACGAGTAATAAATTAATGACTTCGAATTATCATTAACAGCTTCTTATTTGTATCGTATCTATACTTTATAAACACTTAATTGATTAACCACATGTTCTTCCTATAAAATTAGAGAACGAAACAGAATCGATTGCTCTTGCGTAAAGTATACTACTTTTACAAAATGTTTATCAGGCATTCTATCAGAAAATTAATAAAAAAATTAATTACTTAATACGTGACACATGGCAATAAATGATTTTTTTCATTTTTTTTCCGAATGACTTGATAATAAAACCCGGTACTAAAGCTTCCACATAATAAGATAACGCGTTATTTATATAAATACACTCTCCGGTTTCAATATCAATATTCCGCTTTTTATCGCCTATTGATCAAACGAGCAATATATTACTACGTCATAAAGACGAAGAAGTCAGTTAATAAGTTAATTGGATCATCGAATAAAAGCAGCACCTCCCTTCCTGGTCGTCAAATGAAATTACTTCATCACCGAGCGTATAGGTCGTAGACCAAAAGCGCGCAATAAACCTTCAATCGAAATCGCCTTTCCGTGTCATAAACGAGACAGAAATCGGATTCGAATTGACACATCGAAATAATGCGAAATATAAAATCAATCGTCAAAACAAAGCCGAGAAATTTGTAATCCAACTGCGCCTATAGCTGCGGGATTTATGAAAGCCGCTCATTTCCCACGTTCATCGACAGAACAATGAAAACACAATCTCGCATCGATCGGCAGAAAATCGAGTCGTGCGCCAGTCCGGGCCGCGCTTTATTTAATTGAATCATGCCGCGCGATATTAAGACGTCAATTTGGCGGCAAATGAATGGGACGGGATGCGCGCGGAGAGCGCCAGTCCATAAATCGGTAAGCAATCGTGAAAATCGAACGACCGCGGAGTCGCATCGTCGCCGGACTGCGAACCGCGCCAGATTGGTTCACTTTCCCTTGGCGATCGGTTAGTCAATGGCCCGTAAAACTGAGACCCGATTATAACCGGCTTAGATCGGTTGTCGCGTTCGCCAACATCCGCGTCTGGTTTATGGCAACAACACGCGAGCCGAACAATTACTTCGGACGCACAAAAGGACAACAGGGACCACCAATTACGACGGCGATAGAAACCGCGCGCGTTCACCCGAACTGCCGTCCGCGATTGCCTTCGGTTGTTCGGAAATCGACCGCGCTTGTTATATAATGGCGACTAAAAGCTCGGAAAAGTCGCTCGATCGCGCTGATAACAATTAGCCGTGTAGAAAGACGTATAATCGCGGTAATTCGTCGTGACGAAAATGCCCGAAGTTGCTATATTATAATCCGTCGTCGGGGCGGCCATTTTGAATTCGAATGGTTTCATTCAGCCACACGCGATCCCGACACGAAACCGGTTATTAATTTCGGCAAAATAGAATTTTGGCCGGATAAGCGCGAACGCTCTTTCGTTTGGTTGGCTTAACCGTCAATTTTGTTTTCCTGTTTCGAAATAATGCCCGAGACGAATTCGCGCACCGTGTATGACAAATTTATATTCCGCGTAACAAAGTAATCAAGGACAAGATAAGTTATTCCGTCGACGCGAGAAAAGTGGATTTGAAAGCAATGAAACATAGCGTGTATATACCCGAACAGGACTTTCGCATCTGTTTTTCCTACGTTTGACATAGTAATTTTTTGGTTGCTCAATGCGTCCCAGATTTAGCACTCGATCCACAATAGCGCTACAAACTTGATCTTTCTCCGGGTCAATATTGTAAGGACGAATTTCGAATAGAGCATTGTTCCCCGGAAGCAATCGATTTCAGCTAGCGTTTTCAGCAATTATGCAATTAGGATTGTTTACCGTAATGTCATTATCCACAGAAACGAAAGACAATTATTATGTCATTTTAAACTGGTTTTTGAGTCGACTAATAAAATCTCAACGAACCGCAAGGTCCCACAGTTATTATATTTTTCAATCGCGTAACTGTACTCGTTTCAATTAGGTATCATCGTAGACACTTAATTAGCCGCATTTAATGCGAGTTTAATTCGTCAGTGGCAACAATTCTATTCTTTACGACTTTGAACTCCCGTCGCGATTTTGACGATTTCCAACTTCAAGTTTAGAATTAATTAATTATATAAATAAAATATGTAAAATAAGATATTTTTAATTGATGTTTGGTAATTCTTTGTCATTTTTGTCTGCACTCGGTCAGGTTACTGAACCGACTTATGAGGTAAGCGTGTTACCATTACTCCTGTAAAACAATGACAAGTGGAAATATGTAAATACAAATAATAGGCATTTAATTATATATTACTGCACAATTTCAAACTATTGTACATAAAGTATTGTTTAAAATTAATAGAGGTCTAAAATTCTTGACAGAGATGTGTGTATAAGCATAATTTTACATTTTTTAAATAAAATTTATTTTAAACTCAAAAATAGTGACAAAATTGATAACCAAATTATATATATAAAAAAAAGTATTAGATCGAGAAAAAAAATCCTACAAACGTTCCCTTACATTTAAATAGCACTGGTATATAAGAAACATTTACATAATTAATTATCGCTTACCATCCATATATATGTAAATACATATTACAGATATATATTAAAAAATTTACAGAAAATAAATATTTCATATATGAAATACCGAACTCATCATACACGCAGAGAAGAGTTTTGATGATTCAACCAACATTTTTTGAATTTCAATAAAAATTTAGTTGAATTAACAAAATATTCTCTACGTGTATATTAAATTTTAACGATTCTTTCTCCAGTGTAATAATTGACCTTATTTAACTATTACGCAGGTATGATTAATAGCTTAATCGGCATAATAACATTTAAAAGTCCGCACTTATGCTTGCATTGCATGCAATAAATCTATATATACTTCCGATCTGTCAACAGTAAAAACGCGTTTTCGAATATTATTCCGACCGATTTTGCTCGACGAAAATGTTACGTAAAAGTAGGAAACTATGTCCGCGTATTGGAAAATGTAAATTAGAAGAAAACTAATAATCAGCAATTAGAATGCTGTTGAAAATTGGATGAGCTTCGCGTGATTTTCGAACGCCGGTTTTGTGTGCGCGTTCAAACGATATACATGCGCTAAATGTTGCGTAAGCGAAGAAACAAAACGATGCATTAAATTTAAACATTTTCCTTTTACAATTTCCTCGTTTGCGCAATATATATTTGTTAAAACCAATCCCCGCGGATTGACAGTGCCGTGCACAATGCAAAATATTAATTTCGTCATAATCAAATTAAGAGATGCAATTTGCATGAATTTGAACAGTGAAAGTTGTTTCAATAAATGCGTCACGTTGAACTTAGAAGCGAATAATGAAATAGACGTTAAATTGGCGTCGGAATTAATTGAAACGTATTATATTTCGAAGGCGCTCAGTCTTGGAAAGCAAAAACTGAATTGCGTCCCTCTTATTTTTTCTTAATACGTTAGTTGAGTTAATGGATAAGTAAGTGAGTATCGAATTAATACGTGACATAGAAAATGATTGCATTAAAATGAGTCATGGTTGGTTATTAACATTTTTTAACATATATGATTTGAGTAATACATGTTATCAGATATTACAACAGTTATAAAACTAGTTTGAACACCTGTTGCGTTTATATTTCACAAAATTTATTTTATATTATTTATCGTAACTCTTAATTTGCATATTTACATCTAAGTGTTGATTAATATTATATGCGTTGAATCCGTTTGAATTCATATGCGTTGATATCAGGTTGAAGTGACAAATTGTACACTGTTAAAAATCGACGGAGTTCAACAAAATGTGTGAGGAGTGAGATATTCGGATGTAAAATAATGCACGGAGAAAAATTATATTTAAAAAATCGCAACATAAATAGTAAAACTAAGATCCTTCTGCAAATCTGATAAAAATAACTATATCGTATAATAAAAAATGCTACATAAATTGAATTAATTATTATGTGTACTGATTATTTTACTATATAATATAGTAATTTTTATCAAATTTGCAAGAGTATCCTAGTTTTACTATTTATATTGAGATTTTTTAAATACAATTTTTCTCCGTGTACTCATAAAAGTGTGACAAAACTCTTATCATTGTGATATTAACGTTGCAATGTACAAATTATTACACCGGAAACTCCTTTATGACACTACATTTTTAACAGTGTACATATAAATAATCGAACTAAGCATATTTTCTATAATAATATTTATAAAGTGGATTTTATTAAGTGCACTACTAGTCAATTATACAACATAGCAAACAAGTAAATTTAAACTTGAATTATTTAATATATAATAATTAATTTCAACCAATCATTGTACACTGAGAGAAATAAATGACGAAAAATTACCTTCTATATCATTAATTCGAAATCATAAGAGAAAAATCATAATATTTACTATTTTTAAAGGTAATATATTATAATACAGTAGTATTTTTCTATGTAAAAAACTTACTTTTTCCTTTTAAAAACAGTAAATATTATTCTTTTACCCTTATTATTCCAAATTAGTGAAATAAATAGTCATTTTTCGTCATTTATTTCCCTCAGTGTACACAATACTTTTACTATCCAAATTTTGCGACGTAATTTTCTCGGTATATATATATGTATATATATAATTTAAAATATATGTAATTGTATCGTATACATGAATCTATAAAGTGTATATATACACACACTGTGCAAACAGAACGGCATTGGGAAACTGTAGATGTCGTGATTAAATGTAGTACGCATTTAAAAGTAAAATATTGAAATCAAACGAACAGTTTGCCTTTGTAAAAGTACGAATAGTCGTTGAATCGTACGAAGAATTAGAACCTTCTAACGTCACCGTTATTTTACAATCATAATTCATAAATATTAATTATGCGCACTCGCCGCTTTATGCCGATAAAAGCTATTGTTTAAATTAAATACTCGGTGCAGTTATTTTCTACGAATGATTAGATTTATATGCCATTCAGATAATACGAACACATCGTATCGGTATATAATTCAATGTCTCTTTCTAATCGAATTTCGTTTAACGAGTATTTGGTACTCTACAAGCATCGCTTGCACTTAGCTAAATAATTGTTTGAACATCAGACGCGAAAAGAGATTGGGCTTATCAGAGATATCTTATGCCTCAGTTATTGAAATTAAAAGCATTCACGTGTTTGACGCAGATAAATAAACTTACTGCAACCGCTATACTCGGTTGCAAACCAATTATTTTTCTTTGATAAACCACTTAATTTTATAGATTGGAAATTCGAAACTGCTGCTTCAAACGGTCTTGAATCAAGAGTATCAAAAAAAAGTAATTTAAAATTGGTTCAAGAAATATTGATTTCTTATTTTATTATTATTATTATTATTATTATTATTATTATTATTACTATTGTGAATTAATTAAGCTTTTACCTAAGAAATGACAAATTGTGAAATTTAGTATACTGTTTATACTTCTTAATTATAAATGCTAATGTTTGTAAACAAATTTTAAATTTGTAATAAATTACGACCTAATTTTATTTGCGTGAATATCACGTGGATTCTACGCAGACATCACTTGTCTGCGTGAAAAATTTGTGTAATTGAATGTTTAAGTTACAGAAAGAACACATGAGTTATGTTCGTTTGTATTATATTGTACTATCTGAATAAGAAACATAAAAATAACAATAAGTAATGGCAATATTATTAAAATATTATGTTAATAGTGAGAATGTTATAGACGTTACTTCAAGCAATATAAACTATCGTACACAAGAAAACAACCTATAAAAATGTCATGCCAACTATGTTACTATGAAAAATGTACGAGGGTGGTCAGACGTTGGAAGCTTTTTCTTCTTCAAATATGGGCTTTGCATTTGATGAAAAACATCTTCACGATTTTAATATTCTTAATTGAATAAATCTACTTTCTTCCGGAGAAAGAAAGCAAAATGCATTAAAAAGCCATTAAAAACGTGTACTTATTTGTTCAAAATTAAATTCTCTCGTTGTGATAACATCTTCGATTAACTATATATATATATATATATATATATATATATATTACTTTTAATTACGTTAATTTAAGGCTATCTAGTTAAAAAATCGAATACAGTAATAAATTAATATTTATATACTTATACTCATGTGATCCGATGATTTATTATAGAACACCCGAAGTATTCATACATAAAAATATTATATATATTTTATGTTATATAAAACTTACTTCTAAAATACTGCCTTGCGTTTGCCATATTTCATTACAGTTATTATTTATTTCTAACCGCGTTCTCATGTCTGACATTTGCGACGAGCTCTGACAAGCCGAAGGATGTATTAATCTGAGTTCATCTGACAAGTCCGCTTATCCCATTTGATATTGTGACCCGATTTGCGCGGGAAGATGTCATTTTTATGTTCCGATCTTTATTCCATCTCATTTTCTCGAATCAAATCATTACAAGCTGTATCGGTAATAAGACAGCCGAAAGAAAGAGAAAGCGTTTGAATCGCGAATAGACAAGAGGAACTGGCGCTCGTGCAGATATACAACTGCAACATTCAAGCATTACACAATAATTACCTTCATAATGATCGGGTATTTGCGCCGTTGAAGCAATTTTTGAATTATGCGCTCTGTTCACGGCTTTATTAACATTTAAGTAGACCAATATGAATTTTATTCAAATTCATTCTGGCGCATCCGAATTCTTATCCGAAAACGTGAATGCGGTACCGCGCAACTTTTTTATATATATATTTGACTCGTCAAATTTTGTATATAGATATAATACATGTTGAAATAGACGAATAGAATTCGATTTAAATTAATGTCTAATGACGTTGCTGTTGTTTTGTAA
>JABFQC010001855.1:0-17803 GCA_022817085.1 Psilanteris sp. ZL-2020
GTTAATTACATGCGACATAAAAATAAAATTCCAAGCAATAAATATTATCATATATGTGGTTGCGCCTATTCAAAAATATATTTCATAACAGTTATCGAATCTTTTTCTCAGTGTAGAATAAAAAAAACGACGGCTATCGCGTGAAATCAATTGTAAGCGCGTCAAGACTTTCGTGACGAATTAATTTAGTTGTTAAAAGAAGTTATATTATTTCCCGGCTACGACGTCGTCAAAAATATTCGATTTGCTATTTTCCAAATCCAGATTAAGATCTGACGCGGATCGCATATCGAGTATTCCAGATACCGCAGTGTGTTCTTGATTAAATCTTAAATTTATACTGGTTTACATTACTCTGTCGGGAAAGGTGATTTCGTATCGGTTGAGAATAACAAATTGGCGTAAGAAAATTTGGCGTATTAGTTGGATGAAAAATTGGCATAGAAGCAATTTCTATAAACTTCAAAGTGAATAGATTGTTTTGCTGCGACTCGAAATTATGAAAAGTGCTCGCGAACCCCGGCTCGACTTGAACGCGGGATCGCTGATCCGTTTACGTGCTCGCGCACTGTATGCGCCGGAATGTTTTAAAATTGCAATGCTACGCTAATAGCGTTGCTCGTAGACGGAAAATATTCATGGAGCCTGACGTCGCGGTATGCCTCCGAATTCGTCGTCCTCATTTTTATTCGTTTTTTATTCAGGTTCAATTATAATCAGAATTATTGGCGAAACGTCCGATATTCACCAGCAAATAGTTTTATACATACGGAACGCACCGACTTGATGATTAAACGTAATCAAAAAAAAAGAAAAAACAAAGAGATACGAAAAACAGATGCCGAAATAAAAACCAAAAAAATCGTAACACGCGATGTGTATATATGAATTGGGTTTACTTGTCATTGCGTGTTCCGCCGTATCGCATTCCTGTAATAAAATAATAGCGTTTGTAGGTTGCATTTTTTTCGCGCGACTTTTCGCTTCGCCGTTTTTCTTTCGGCCTTCTTTGTAGCGCCGCATTTTTCGCCGCGCAATCGGTTATACTTGTCTGCGTGACGGAACAAAACGAAAAGCTGAAATAAATGAACGCGAGAATTTCGTACAAATAGGGCGGTGGCTCTACGACGTGGTGGATAGAAGCTTTGGTCAGTGGTAGTTTTCGTCCGACCGCAAAAGCCGCAGGCTCGCGGTTTGAATTCAAACCACGGAATGGCCATGGGAGGCCAGCTTTGGTCACAGCCGACGAGAGATCGTACCTCCGGTATTTCAACCTCCTTCACCACCACTGACCGATGTCCATCTTCCGTGTTCCGCTTCATTTTACCTTGCACGCCACTTGCAATTACGGCTATCGCTTCTTACGTAATTTATTGCCACGAATTACGACCGGAAATAGTGTCTGCGTGTTCGAAATCTTTGCCACTAGAAATGCGTTCCGCTCGTACGTTACAGCGAACAAATTTGTTGTTGCAATTATGGAGTACGTCGAGTATTGGGAACCGTTTTTCACATTTTGACGCGAATGTTTTTCACTCAAATACTTACGGCGATTAATTATTGCATCGATTACCACGACACTGTAAATTGGTACAAGAATGGGCAAATCGTGCGATCACAAAGTGGAGTTTTTGCGCGTCGATGAAATAAATATAAGCGTTAATGGCACGAAAGTGCAGCCACGATCCGACGGCAAAACTATTCAGTAGCTACGATTCCATAAATTCATGCCCTTCCAACAAGAATTGTACAAATGTTAAAACTTCGCGGCATTTGTACAAATAATGCAATTCAGATTGCATGCCCGACTTGCAACGTCACCGAGCTAATGAAGCGCGAGACTTAATTTTGCTTAAATTGCAAATCACCCACTTATTTGGCATTAGATTCTTACAATCGTTAACAAGTCAAATTCAATTATGATACCGCACTACTATTATTTTCATAAAAATTAATAAATATTACATTAAATTTGTTTATTATTTATGTTTATAAAAAATATAAATAACAGTATTTGTTGTACAAATTGATACGAAATTATATTCACAAATAACAAAATAAAAAATGAAACGTGAACGATTCTTTTATTTCTGAAGTAAAATTACATTTAATTGAAGTATCTCATCTCGCATAATCACACATTTGAGATACTGTCAACAAAATCCAGCGCGATAGTCAACTTTCTCTGCACGAATAATTTCACGCTCGCGTGGTATGGTCTAGCCTGCAATTATTGCATGTTAATTTGTCTTGTTAAATTAGTATATGGCAACACCGTTTTTAAACATAAATAATATACAACCATGACGGCATATTTCACCCATACTTTGTTTACGACCGTAGTAAATCGAACGTTACCAGTTTCTACATATAAAGTAAGATATTCGCATCTTCGTACACCGAATACAATCGTAAAAACGATGCGCGTCGTTAGTCGCGCAATGCCGCGTTTTTCACAAGTTTTACAATTGAAACATCGATCGACTGCGTTAACTGCGTTCATCTGCGGTTCAACCAATCAGAAACATTATCCAAATATTTTAATGCGTGTTATACAATTGAGCTATAAAAAAGATACAAAAACTTGCGCGTGATCATAATTCTCGGATGGAACGAACGAAGCGCAAATTCGGAAGCAGATATTTGTGGCGATAAGCAGATGAGCGCGGACGAATGAAGAAATCCGTGCAATCAGTGATAAACGCAGAGAGCCGTTAGGGGCGCGCGTTGCCCGAATAAAATATGATAATTCGGACCGTGGAAGATGTAGGGAGTAATAAAGCGTGGTGTTCTCGTCGGGGCGCCGTATCTTATTGATCATTATTACGATTATTCTCGGAGCAGACAGACTGCGCGCCGAGACTGCGGGACACGAGTGTTATTTGCATAAGCAATGCATTTTGATTGGTAGTCCCACATTGCGGAGGCTACGGGAATGACATAAATAATGCATGGCATAATGATCGGCAATGGAGGTTCGCGGGATTTGCCAAGCGATACTGCTCCCGCCGCACCGAGATAAACGCGGCTTTCGCAGACGCCAGAAGGAGCGAGAGAGACGCAACGACGAGCTGGCGGCATTTCCCGGAAACACGGATGTCGTTGCTGTTGTTCGCGCGCTAATCCCGCGGATGGATGCGAATGCGCAAGATTACTCGCCGTTACAAATTGCAGTCAGGCATACGCGTACAATGACGTACAGCGCCGCCACTATATATATATCTCTTTAAGCGCGCGGGATCTCCCTTAATCTCTCGCAATGATACTACTTAACGTAATCTTCAATTTCGCACGCGGACAAATTCCAAGCGATTCTGTTTGTGATATTAGTTGACGCGATGCAAATACGAGATAACGCAAGCGCATTCTGCGCAAACGCGATGCTCCGCGCGAGCCCAGCGCCGTGCGCTAGAAAGGCTCGACGCCATGGAGCAGAAGAAATTAAGGAGCACACTGTTAAAAAACATAATTCACGTGTTTTATTTAAGACACAAAGCGACTTAATTAAGACGCCCAAGTGTCTTAATCTAATGCAAAATATTTTGTATTAAGACGGCTGGTGCTTTAAATAAGTCACTTCGTGTCTTAAAATCGTGACATCTAAGACACCTTTTTTTAACAGTGCACGCACGTTTATTCACGAAAATCGCGGGAATTAGAAACGCGGCACGTGGAGTCTGGGCTTCAGTGGGCTCGATTGTTTGTGAGTGGTGAATTATATGTTATTGATATAGGTAACATATTTTTATTAGGCGTATGAAAAAAGGGTCATCAATCAAACGTACCCTGATGTGCCTCTCCAGCTTCCTTCTGTGTCCCTCAAATCCAAAATTCCCAACACCCCATTTAAGACCACCGAACGCAAGCTTCCCTTTAGGGATGACAATTTGCCAAATGATATTCCTCCCGAAAAAAAAATAACCCTCTCTCACAATTACTTTGGCCTATATCCCTGTATTTCAAAATAATCAGATCTTTTCAGAGATAAATAATCCAGTCCTTTTCAGGGCCATACATTTATTAAAGTAATTTTCCACTTCCTAAAATACACATTTAGTGTTTACAATAAAAAAGAATATTTAAATATTACTTTTTAACTCATTTTAGTTGAAAAAATTAATTTGTATGAAAAGTATATATATCTTGAACCTTCGTTTTTCTCAATTACCAGAAATAGTTCATTTTAATTAGCTGAGTTTATTTACAAAAATCAATTGATGTTTAAATAAATTTAATACAATTCATGTAAAAATTATACGATTTATAATTATTAAATGTAAAGCGTATGCATGCAAAACACAAAATTAAAATCTTGAAACTATATAAATAAGTAAGTATAAATGACTCTTACCGCTTCATAAAGCACGCGCATATATTTAGTTTCATGCGTTTCGTGACTAACAAACATAAGCCGTGGAACTGATGATTAGGGGAAAGCTATGTTAAAGTACACGTGTACACGCACGGTCAAATTTAAAACGTTGCGGTGTTATATTTCCAAGCATTTTATCATTTAATTTCAAACGCAAGATATTTTATTCCAAAACATTTTTCAGAGAAGTACTTTTAAAATGTTTTAATTTGTCATACAGAAGTGTTTGAAATTAAGTCACTTGTTTTTGCAGCATGTTTTAGAAACGTGAATCACAAACACACTTATGAAACATAAAGTGGACAAATTTAAGCGTGATTTATGTTTAATTTACAGTATGAATTATTCATATTTGTTGTATAGTATATAAAAATAACTGACATAATCATTTGCCTAAAAAAATGTATATTACGTATATCATAATTCCACAAGTTTAGCAATCTCTGTCAAATTTGTACACATAACTTCAATTAAACCGATTAATATTTAAATTTTTAACAAATTCAATCGCAAAAAAAAAGAAAACAGGTATGCCCACACTCCAAAGACCCCTTATAAATTTAAATAGCAATATTAATCCAATATATACACATACGTCTTAACCTCTGAAAATACTACTAAAACAAAGTCTCGAATCTAAAAATTTTCAAGATAAAACCCAAAATATAATGTCTATATTACACTGAGAGACATTTGATAGTATAAATTTAACACTTTTTGCGTTATATGAAAAACATTTTTAACATATTTATCCAAAATTTTAACACAAACCAAGTAATCCACTTTAAATATCCTATTCAATAAAAGCATCTCTAAATAAGACATTTCCATACCACCGATTTTCACAACCAAGCTTACACTCGCTAAGCAATTTCACCAACGAAATACCAAATTACCTACATGAGACATTTTTTGAAGTCAAACCCCGTCACCCGTATTTCACCCATTCCCGATTATCGATCCAAAAGCGAAGACGAAATGCCAAAATACACGGCGCGACGCGATCGCTCGTCCGCAGACGGCAACATAATTGCGCAGTCTAACTGCTTGGTCAATGTTTACTCTGCCTATTATACAGATAACCCGAATCAGTGCTTAGTTGGTTGTGCATGTGGGAACGCATATGCATCGGCACGCAGCTCGGGCGCGCACCAACACTCGCCACGCACACGCACGTAACGCGGTGGGCCTTTTGTTTCACGCCGGCCAGTCTCGCGTATCGTCGCCTCTCGGCACGCACGGTTCAAAGTACCTGACACCCTTCTCCGACTCACCACCAGCAGATACGCCGATAAGCGCTGCGCGCCAGTTTAACCCGTCAAGCAATTAAGCTGATAACATCGCTGTAGCGAAATAACGTCACACATCGCGTTGATAAGTGCAAATAATAAGTCAACCGTACGGGCGCGTATGGAATGTCACGACACACGAAACGCAGTATCACGTTAAGCGTTTCGCCGCTCTGCGTAGCCAAAACATTCGCTTTCAAAGTCACTTGCTGTCGTATCTTATTTAGGCTTTTCTTTGTTTATCGAGTTCAGTCCCCAGCGCGCGCCGATTTGTATCGCGGCTTTTTGAGCGCTTCGACTCGGCGAGAGCTAAATAAAACTTGAAATGAATATGGTCCCGTGATCGTTGCACTGAAGATTATGTCGTTTATAGTTGACGGAACGCAGGTGCGTGTGTAATTGAGTTCGATTGATGAATTATGTCAACACGGTAGCGAATTTTTGTTCACTCGTCGGTTATTCGTCCCGGCGTGAAATATATATATTTTTTTATTACGCACGTGTAATAAATGATTACGAATCTTAAGTTTGCGCGATTACAGTTAATTATTCAAATTCAATGGTCGCTGCTTGGTATGGTAATAAATATTTAAATTATATTTGTAACAACTGCGTACATTGACTAAGAATGAAAATAACGTTTAAATCGAGCAACACCGGATATCTGTGAAGTTAGCGAAACCAGTGTTGAAAAATGCTACAAAAATTAATGTATACGTATTATTAGTGGTAAAAATTACTTTAATGAAATATGTTAATAAAAATCGCTTTAAAAAAATAAGATATTATTGATACTCGATTTATCCATTTCATTCCTTTTTGTCAAAAATTTATGATTGTGTGAAGTTCGGTTAAAGACTTCAGCACGGAAAGAGAAATTCCATTCAAAAATTATAATTCAATTTTTATCAAATAAATTACTCATACGCATAAGAATGTTTTATTCAAAGTATATAGCGCTTTTTAATACATTTATTATATAATACCGTAATGTTCGTGTTATTTTCATGTCACTTTTGCTATTTACATTTTGCAATTTTTGAACAAAATTCCGATATACAAATTGCACGAAAACAGCTTACGTCGAATATTTATTGCCCCGGGTGTTGTGTTCGCGGTACGATTTTAAATATAAATTTGCTTAAATTGCACATTATAAAATAATTCGCAATAATCGCTACTTTACGAGCCATTATCTCATTTGAAACGTGTGTCGTAAAACTCTGCGAGTTCATCCAATAAATCGCAATACGTTGTTATTCGCGTCTTTTTTTCTTCTCAGTTATACCTTGGAGAATAAATTGCATTGCCTCAGAATCTAAGTAAAACAAACCATCCGTATACGCGCGACATTTTAAACCTTCCAATTTTTAATCCGACCGTTAAACACTCGAGTCAAATGACCTTTAAGCCGCGACTCGCGGAGCAACGCCTACACAATTCGAAAAACAATAGTCCTCCGTTGAGAGCGATTTATCTCGTACGATCATATCAGGGAACTGAACTGAAACGAACCGCTGAATTTGAGACTTGCAAAATTAAAACCATTTCGCTTGCAATATAATATCAATACACGTACAGTAAACAGCCTACAGGCGAATTCTGTTCGTTTCATGGTTGAGGTCATTAACACCGCCGGCCGAATGATATTTCAGACGCGTATTTTATTTTTTCAGCGAGAAATAACAAATTTGTCTGGACTCCGGCTCGTTGGCGTATAAATATTGATGCGCTCTTTTGTTTGCTTCATTGAAAGCGTTCACTTTGTACACTTTCCAATCTAAAATATGTTTTAATTACTGGTGTTTATGAATCGATCGCTCGCGGATAACGTTATCACTTTGCGAAATTAAATGTTAATAAATTTCACTACATTTCATCAACGCCGCGCAAATCGTATTTGTACAAAACACTTCATTAGCACAAATATATTACGCCGCTTATGCGTTTATGCCGGTTGCATAACGCCTGAAGACGATGTTTAATTACTTGTGACGATTTGTGTGGAATTAAAGCGGAAAGAGAAGTTCGCGTGAAAAAAAAGGGACAGAAACGGAACGAAGGAAGGACAAAAAATACGGCACTTTTCTCTTACTACAAATTTAAATTTCGCAGCGTCGATCGACAAATTTCGAACGGAATTGCTTCAAACTATCTGAAACCTTTTTTCAGCGTTATTTTTTAGTTTATTTAATTTCTAATTTATTTGTCTTAGCATTAAGATGCATACACTAAGATTATACATGAACTTCTAAGATACGCACCGTATATATAATGATAAGTCATTTACTTGTTATACTCGTTTGAACTCGGCGGAATAATAAATGCAAGATGAAAACGATATGTATGACTCATTTTCTTTATACGCGGCATATAAATTTGTCTGCCGACGTGTATAAAGTTATACCTGTTTCGGATGAGGAATCACGTATTGAAGTCGACGTGAGTAACGCGCGCTAAAGCGTCTCGGCATTTCGCGGTAATAGATGAGTATCTTTTAATAGCTGTTCGTTATCGAACAATTAAATTGCGATAATATTAATTGCTAATCAACGTGAAGAAAGTACAGCGCGTCTTTCGCATTGATGCGCGTTAATGTTGTCTGCTGTTGTAAAAATCGTTTCGCTTTTTTCCGCGCGTTTTCCGGCTGGGCGCTATAAAGGTTGAGCAACTTTACAAGGCGTGCGATAATTAAACCGTAAAAGCGAATTATATTTGCTATTGCATAAAGTGGTTAAAGAAAACACGCGCAACAAACAAATCCAAACGTCCGCGTTTGTAGCGAAGCGGTTTTTCACGCGACGCCATGTCAGGGCATTAATTAAAACCGTTCGAACGCGCCAAAATCCAATGACGTGCCGTTAAGTGGCATTTTGTGTTCCAATAATTAATTCAAAAAGCAAAACGGTTTTCGCACTAATTCTAAATCGATTTACTGTCGTGGACGGTGCGCGTAGCCTATCGACATTTTTTTGTCTTTCGGTATTATTTTTTTTTGTTTCTGTTTTGTTTAGCAAAAATAAATGAGTCAAAATCGATACTGAGTAAGGAGGATTCATGATTTATGCACGCAAATAAAAATTATTCAGCAACATTTTATTCAGAATTGAGCACTGCCATCTAATTTTGCGCCATAATTTTAAGAATATCCGGTTAATTAATATATATTTATATATATATAAGAAGAATAAATCGACGTCTAATGTTGTGAACAAGATTTCGATGTTTCTGAGGGAAGGACATTCCGTCTCGTACACATCTTATCTGCGGTGTAAACACAGGTTGCGTTTTACGAAATGTAAAGTACGCGGCATAAAATCACGGTGTAACGTAGTCTAATTATAATAATAAGGCGTATAGAAAACACGTGCATATTGTACACGCTCACAAAATATATTAACTGCGACCGTCAGCGATGGCCGATTACATAAATTAAAATGCCGATCTAATCCATCTGTGCGAACAAAACGTCTGTCAAAATAATCGCGATGGAAATAACGTTAACCGCAAACAATCGTTTTCCCGGCGTAATGAGTATTATGATTATTTTGTTTCGCGGCTAAAAACTGGATTGATCGGGGTGGGGGAGGGGGTCAATAGCCGATATCCGCAATCGTGATTTACGTTGCAAGATACGGAAATGCCAAACATCCTTGTGCTCGTATTTCATTCGGCGCGATCGTGAATCGAGCTGTTGCATTTCAGTAACGTCTCGCTCTTATTATGCAGTAAAAGGGTGGGGAGAGGGAAACGTATTACAGGACCGCGAGAGATCGCGAACCTGCGATATGTTCGGCAAATGTATAGTAGACATTTGTTCGGGCTTCCCATCAGAACAAACAAACAAAACAAAAGATGCTGAAGATGCTGTGCGCGCAAGCAAAGTCAGCTAGAGCGTATGTATAGTCAAAATTTACTGGTAGTTGATGATGCTATATATAAGTTTACAGCATTATAAAGCAAGCTTGTTGAAGGCGAGAAAGGGGGATTATGTTTAAATAATAAATTAGTTACAAAGATTGGGTGTCTTTGTCAAACTTATGATTTCATTACTGATTTAATATCGAACAAATTAATGTTTTATAAGTAATATAACATTATAAATACAGTATTTCAATTTATATTCATAAATATATATATATATAACGGCAATTTCGAGGACAGCGACTTTTTGGGCCCCTAGGTACGGCCCTGGAAACAATTTTTTTTGTAGAAAATATGGCGGAACGCATCGGGCGGCCTTCGGCCACCCTTATAAAGGGATGCGGGGGGCTCCGCCCCCCAACCCCCCCCCCTCATGTAAAAATCTACCCAAACCCAAAACGCGAGGGTCCTAGGGGGCCCCAATACCGTATTTTACTGGACTGTCCTCGAAACTGCCGTTAAACCAATTTGTTACTTCGAGCCCAGTCCTCGAAACTGCCGACCGCATAAACAATACCATTGTTTAAATAGTAAACAAAATGGCTTCGTGTCCTCGAAACTGCCGTTAGCCAAATTTATATTATTTGGTTCCTATATATACATATATTTAATATTATATATAAAAATAAAATATAACTACAAAATACAAAGAAATGAAAAAAAAATATAAAAGGCGGTCCTATCGTCCCTTTTCACGATAGTATAATTTTAATTTTTAATTACTTTAATTATTATTAAATTGTATTTACATATGCGATAGGTTAACATGTATAGCGTGCAAGCTGTTTATTTAGTAGTCTGGTAATTTACGTTAAATTTTGAAACAAATTTAAATAATAAATAAATTTCACATTTTATGAAATAATTAAAATATTTTGGTGTTTGAATAAACTATTTGCCATTTTTATTTTTACTCTTTAATGGAATACTACTCGAATCATATTAAATACGTATAATATTTAAAATAATTGCAAATATTACTTTATATAAATATAATGTAAATGTTAAAATATCTTGAGAGACCAATTTACTATTAACTACCATTGTAATTTTAATTTCGGTGTGATTATACCAACCTTTATTTGTTATAATAATCCACGTATTAAACGCAGAAGCATTTTTTCTTGTAAAATAATAAAAAAATTAAAACAAAAACTTAACTTCTTTCTAAAAACTGATATTTGCATTACCAACATAAGCATTAATAAAATGATTATATTATATTATAATAACATATACATTAATAATAATCGTTATTATTTTCTAAAATTTCCTAATCATAGAACAAGGATCATATACTCTACATATATTCACGCTCTTATTTATCGTATAACATTATTTACTTTCAGCTTTTCAACTAACAACTTTTAATAGTAAAAGATACGATCTGCTTTTATCATTTATCGAAACAGAATAGATATATCTTCACATACAATTGTTATTTTTTCCGAAACACTATAAATATAATTTATTTCCTTCCAGTTATCAGAAGCAACCATCTGATAGGAATTGTTGTTGCGTCAATCGTCGATTCCTTTGCCAAGTTATGCTGAGCAG
Source organism: Psilanteris sp. ZL-2020 (assembly GCA_022817085.1). Classification (NCBI taxonomy): domain Eukaryota; kingdom Metazoa; phylum Arthropoda; class Insecta; order Hymenoptera; family Scelionidae; genus Psilanteris; species Psilanteris sp. ZL-2020. The sequence continues at coordinate 11,143 of JABFQC010001855.1, forward strand.
AACGGACTTTCGTATAGGACGATCAACTGTGAGTATTAGACGTCTGAAATGGACGCGCGTCATTGACTACCGTAATCGAGTCGTTTTATCGCTCTGCCCTTCCTTGGTAATCAAGTACGCCCCGAAAAGCCACTCCTGTCGATAATATTCGTTGCGACACGTCTATCACGACTACGGCATAGCTATAGCCACATTAGTGGCTGTTCGCAATTGGCACTGCAGTGTCGCTAAGTGAACACCGAGTCTGTCTGCTGACATTCAAATTGCTATTTTTATTTCCACGCGAAAATAATACGCAACTTCTTTATCCGATATATATTATATATACATTTTTCTAATCACACCATTTCTTCCTCGTCTGTCCATAAATAACGAGTTTTTGTTTACATGCACTAATACTTTCTGAATATATATAAATTGGAAATATAATTCAAATCTATTAATTGTCTGACGAAAAAAAAGAGCCTATATCTATATTACAGCAACGGTTTTTTCACTGCGTTTGATCTGCCGACTGAAATGATATGAATTGATTGATTTTAATGCGCGTGATCCTTCGTGCGATTGTTATAGTTTATGATTCGAAATGCACGCGCAAATTGAGAAATTCGGCATCAAAAAGATACATCGATATTTTGCGCGCTGATATTATCGGCGCATTGCGGGGCGCATCGGGCGAATCGTTATTTTTTTTGTCGATAATAAATAAAGCGAACACGAAAGCGTTTGCACGACAATGCTAATTACGGGCTATAAATAAACAGTCGGCGGACCGGGCGTTTAGCATTCCAAGTTCATTACTGGTATAAGAATTAATTTCTAAATCCGTGCCGCGAGAAACATCGAATAATAACGAATCTAATGTGGAATATAAAAAATGACGCCTTGCGTGAAAACACATTAAAATGAAGTGCATTATGTATATGCAGCGAGTTGCAACCAGCTCGTTGATTTACCTAAAAATATACATAGATACACACTCACACATATATATATATAGGTACATACCAATAAGCGAACAAAAATGGCGACAACAAACAAATCCGTCCGATAACATTTATTCACTTACAATGCATTTCGCATGAATAAGCTAATTGCATTAAAGCGTAATAATAAGACCGTAAACGGATTTACGGGCTTTTTTAACGGTCCGAATAAATAATGGGAATGAATATTTATTCGCAAAGTGACACAGCGCCAGACACGTTATATGTCAACCGGATACGAAACGTCGACGGGCATAATTATGTCAAATTAATAGTATGTTAAAAAATAATCGCGCGTCGTTGGTGCCTCCGCGCGGCTGAATAATAAAAGAAAATCGATCCTGCGCGCTTTATAACAAATATGACCTCGCGTTAATGTATTTTAAATTAAATTACGCGAAATTCATTAAAAAGATACGATTGACGCGTCTAAAACAGAACACTGCTTCAAATTCTATTAATTTTAATTCAATTCTTTCGCGAATGACGCAAACATGCACAACAAGCTTCAATTATGAAGGATATATGTCTATAACAACCGCTCCGGTTGTTTCCTTTCCTTACTTTTTCGCGTGATTATTATTCTTATATATAATGATTAATGATCTTGTTCGAGTGATTGATTCAACCAAACACCGACGGTTCAATTGTTGCTTATTTCGTTGGATAATAACCGTAAAGCGTATTCAACCATCTTCTCATCGTGCGTTATTTTTCCGTCAACAATAATTGGACTGAGAAAACACACCTGTTCAATCGTTAAATGACATTGTTTTTCGTAAACGAATTATGAAATACGCAAAAAACAACAATTTATATTAATGTGAATAACCGCGCGTCGTTTTTCGTTTCGGTCGGAGAGGTGAACGCACGACTGCCTGCAAAACAAATTTCACAACAAAAAATTAACGTGTTTTGGACGTAACTGTTTTGCAATCGAAGAATGAATGTGCTGTAATTGGCGCAAACATCACAAGTAAAAGACTCAATTAAAAGCTGAAAATGGAGTTGGGAATATCGTGAATAAGAGGGATAAGTGTATATATATACATATATATATATATGCACCGTGGTATTAATGAAGCAAGAACAGACACAAGCTCTGGCGCTATAAAGCATTTTTGTTTGTAAACTGCTCGAATCGAATTTGCGGCGGGGCGCAAAAACTGAACGCTTAATACGTTTGCGTCTGACGCAATACCCGATAGATAAACCGATGCATTTCTTGACACAAAATAAAGCCGCGAAAGTTGTCTCCGAATCTCTTGCGGGCTGAAGTATGCGCGCACAAAGTTCACCGACGAGCCCCGAGGCGGCTTGTAAACGTATATTAAATTGAATACACATACTTCGCGGATGAATCCAACGCTGCCGTATATTCCGCGCGACACACGAACGTGACACCATACGCAATGAAAATTGCATTTAGAGCGGAAAGCTGTCCATTTCGGCGGAAAATAAATCGCGCCGGCATCAAAGTTTTTGCAATGCAAAACGCCAATCGAAACGGGCGTAAACAAACGCGAACGAAACTGAAACGCGAACAGAAGCTCGGTATCGAGTCGAGAAATCGGAATAGCTCGTTTTTCACAACTTTCTTATAAAGCCGCAGCTCCGCGTCGGTAATGCCGTAGTTAAATATGAGTTATCCATCGGAAGATCGGGCGCAAGCGGGAGGCTCGCTATTAGCAAACAAGACCGCGCGACACGCCTTCATGCGCGTGCTTATGCTAATTTATTCGCCGTGATCGAACTCAAAAACGAGAGGCGCGGCGGACGAGGACGACGCGCGGCGCGCGAGCCTTTGTCGGACGAGGACCGAGCGCGGCGTTGATTCGCGATATTTATCTGTCCACGTGCATGTAGACAAATAATATATATGCGCGTGTACACATGTACGACTTTGAGCACTTTATCTTGCGTGTACGTTGGCCATTCACTGCATCATTCGTGTCGCTGACAACGATCGGCAACGTCGTGCCGGGCCGCCGAATGTGACGAAAAAGAATGAGCCGGCGACGCGCGAGATAACCAACACGTAAGCGCGAAAATACACGTGAGATAGCGCGCCGCACTTTTAGCTTAAATCGTAATAAAGATATTCAAATACGCTTTCCTTTGTCAGATACTCCTTGGATGTCGCGCGCGGTTCACGTTATCAATTTCGATCGCGGCGATAAGTGCCATGCGTAGAGTTAAATACGCGGACGCGAACAAAACTGCGGGGAAATGAATTTTCGGGTACAACAAAAGGTCGAGCGTTTATTAAGTTACTTCCAGTCATAATTGCGTTTCATATTTATTCATATTTAAATACGTTTATCGCGATTTGCCGGTTCCATCGATTAAGTATTATTATTATTAACAGAAATCTGATTATATATCTGTGATAAAGCTGACATTTGAAGAGAATATTAATATCTGTAAATATATCCTTTCCAGTCCTTAGAACTGCGATTAAATCGCAAATACGTAATTGAAATTTTTGCATATTACACGTGTGCAAGCTACTTTCGCACAAATTCAGCTTATTTATAAACTCAATTAAGTTTATTTTACCTGCTTAAAATAAAACCTGACATTCCTAAGAGGTTGTCAATGGTTCGTGCGGTTCTTATTTTAAACAGAAAACATTCAAGTTTTATTTTAATAGTATATGCGGTATTGCTAAATAAACAAACAAACAAACAAACGGACATTTCATTTTTAAATCGTACATCCATTATTAACTACGTGATTAACGGAAGTCTGTATGAATTTTAAATGTGTGCTACTCGATTCGCTTATTTCTATTAATAGACGCAGGAACGGGGGCACAAATATATACATTATATATGTGTATAAACAAAGAAGAGTAATTCAAATAAAATAAAGAAAAATTTCAGTTTTTAGAACACGAGTAATGGGATATTTAAAAATGGATTCTTATACGTTAATTAAAATGTATCTTTTTTTAAAATTCAACTTGGTTCATTAAGATGCTATTAGGTTTAATTTGAACTCTTTTCTATATAAACATGTTAATCGTATATCCTAGTATTGCGAATATAAAATGCCAAAAAATATAAAAATAGATATATTTTTTCGGTAAAAAATACATATAACAATAAAACATAACAGATTGTATTTAGATTTTTTTTATAAATAAACTATAATATAAATATGAATATTCATGAATAAGAATGTTTATCGGAGACCTAAAGAGAAATTTTTTTTTATATATCACGAATTCAAATTTATTCGTTTGTTTAAAAAAATAATTACCGAAATGAATCCGAGTATTTTTTTTATTTTAGACATGTACGGGAATATCTCATTGCACAATCCGATACCTTAATTATACATTAAACAAGCATATAACATAACAGAGATTCAGAAATAATATGAGAAAATAAATATAATATTAAAAGTTACTGTTTTAATGATAATTTCAGGACATGTGTGTAAATATAATGAACTTTATCATATATAGTAGCGATTAGCAGAATATTGATATATTATACGTATTACTTATATAGTGAAAATATAATCTAGCATTACCATCGTAACTATATACAAAAGTAAAAATAAACAAGAAAATTCACGTGGTGAAAACTTCTAACAGTTTGCCAAAAATTACCATACAATTTAGCAAATTAGTAACGTCGTTTAACTTTTATTTACATTTTTCTGCATTTATCTTTTTATTATCTTATTATTTCTTTTAGTATACATTTGCACACTTATCCTCAAATTATCATATAAATATTAACTTTTTTATTCGTTTTCATTCTCAGTCTGCTGTTTACATCATCATATCAAATATACACTATACTTTGATTAAATACTTTCAAAGAATACAATGTTACTGTTAAAGTTATATAAATCATCGTGCAAAACCTATGTTCCCGAGAAGCGAGTAAATTTAATTTGATTTTTTTTATCAACAGACGAGTCTATTAAATCACAGAGAAAACAATGATACAAAATTGTTTTGCAGACAGAGAAACAATATTGTAAGAATCTAATTCGTTAATCATATATAAGTGAATAAATCCTTAGAATAATTAATACGTAATAAAGACTAATAGAATTGCAATTCTAAATATAAATTGATTCGCGTCTACCTCAATTATAATTAGATTCTTAAAATGCTCGTTTGGAATTGTGCGCTAGTATAATAATATCGACGAAATGCGATCAGCGAAATAGCGTCAATTTGCTATTACTCTGCCAATCGCATTTTATTATAGCTATATAATAATTATCAAATCACGTACTGCAGAGCAATTTTGTATCGCAATGAATAATTTTAGAATCTAGAAACAAGCAAACTGAATTATGGCGCATAACAGTGATGCCAGGCGCAATTCAAAAGTTCGCTTCAATCAAATTACAGTTTCAATTTTTATTCAGAACATTTGATCGTCACAGATGACCAACGGCGGCACATATACATATATTGCCCGGTTTTTGAGCGATACATATGAGCCTCGCTTTGCATGATATACCAATTGCATATACGTGTGTATATATATATATATATATATATATATATATATTGTTAAAACGCAAATCGAAATCATTTTCAGCGCGAAATCCGGTGTTATTTTCAATTGTAAAACGAAGTTTAAAAAACAGCTTCATAGTTATAGCAAAGTATAGCGGCGTAAAAATACGTAAATTAATGTTTAATCCACAGGCTCGGACAAAACTAAAATTGACTTATTGACGGCATCAAACGCTCGCGCAAAACATTTCGAATGCAAATTAACAAATATATTATACGCATTTCAACGGAATTATCAAAGCACTTATGATCGTCGTTCGCGCGGTGATTTCGTTAGCGACGAATCGCGATCTACGGTATAATAATATTTCAGACCAAATCAACGAGTTATTTTTGTAAACGAAATCACATTACTTAAACAGAGCGGGAAATACACTCGCTGAATAAACGCGAAATATAAAACAGCCGAATCAAGTTTTCGTTGATCCGAGCGGATTCATTAAAAAATGAATATCTGATTTCACGTGCCGCGAATCGATCGATAATTTTCGAGCCGCGCATTTCTGTCCCCTGACGCAGCTATCTATCCTTATGAAACAATTTTGTTTACCACAAATAATTGCGCCGCTGCGGTGGGTAAAATGTAAACGTTTGTTCATCATAAGAGCAAATACAGCGTTTGTTTAGACAACAGACTACGTCCCTCAAAAACTATTTCATTCGATTAATAAATCCGGCTTCGTCTCTTTTATATACCGTCTCCGACGAATACGCCGACTAAATAAAAACTTTATTTTTGCAGCTGATTTATGTTGCGATTTTGTCATATTTCGACTTTAAATTGTTTTGTTTAATAACGTCAATTGTTCAAATGTACTTAATACTGATGAAATGACATATTGTATTTTTTCGTAAGAATAATATATATATATATACCCATGTAGAAAAAAACAAACGGCACAAGCTTGGCCCAACACTGTCAACGGTTGGCCGACCGTTAGTTGCCAATGATGGCCCATCGTCGGGATGTAACGCCAGTTACCTCTGGCCCAGCATTGGCAGCCGACCGTTGGCATAAGCTTGGGCCATGCTTGGCCCAAGCTTGATTTTTTTTAAACAAAAAATTAATTTAAACAAAAAAAATAAATAATTATTAAATTGTTTATATATGATAATATCTGAAAAC
>JABFQC010001856.1:0-17803 GCA_022817085.1 Psilanteris sp. ZL-2020
CGCTTATATAATATTTTCATAATCATTAATTTATAATTTTAATTTTATACCATATATAAAAATATATATAAGTACAATAATAAACAAATTATATGTATTAGAATTAAAATATATTATTCGTTTATCGAATTAACAAATTATATTTATAACGACAGTTTTTCAGAAATAGAAAGATTTTTAGAATAAGTTAATAACCTATCTTTGTGACCAAAAAACTAATATTACTTAGCACTGATACCTGGAACAATGTGACTAAAACCTCGTATTAAACTTTGTAGAAGCATCGGTAGAGTATCCCCGAGTTAATTAGATTTGTTAAAAAATGAACCATTAATTTCCCAAATCTCAGTTTCGAAACTTTAAATTAATTTATGTCGTAAAACCTAACATATATTTTTTCGTGTATACCAAAAAATCTAATTTTACATCGTTATGTGCAAAATGCAGTGTGAATGCCCCATAATTTCATACTCTTATATATAGAAACATTGCAATACGAAAATCGCATAGATACATATAATTATATTATACTTACGTATTTCGGAAAAATACATCAATTATAGTACAAAATCATGCACTAAAAATTAAGAAATAGTGTTTGCGCGTTATATTAACTATATTGGTACAATTGTCTTCAATTGTAATTGTAGGTATAATATAACCGCATATAAACCATTGATTTATCGACTCCAATAAGTACGTTTCAATAGACAAGAGACACGAGTATACATATTTGATTATAGACAGCATGCATATTTGCCGAGAATCAAAGTGTGTATCTACAATGTTATAAGTCTAACTACATTAATTTGCAAGACCACAATTCAAAACATCCTAATTTTCATTAACAAATTTCATTACTATAAATTGAAAAATATATTGCTCAATGAAATTATAAAATTAAAAAACGATACACACAATATAAACTCGTCAAATAAACAAAGAAAATAGATTCTTTCTTTTTTAATTTGTTCCAAAACCTTATAATTTTACGTCAAAATGATAAGATCTGAAAGAATTCTGATATAATTTGTTTTTCGAAAGGAAATAATATTTTCTGACATCCTGGTTTCATATTGTATATACTTCGGTCCTTTACTATTTGATATTATATTTTATAAATGATATAGTTCAAAAAAATGATTAAAATATATCCGTAACGTCATAATAAAAGTAGGTTTTACTTATTCAAAGATTATAATTTAATATAGTAAAGAAGGAATTCTAATAGGAATCGCATAAGTTGAATAGAACAGAAATGTGAGAACATAATAGAATCATTATTATTATTACGCTATTTTAAGGTAATTATAATAATTCCATAACAATGCCAGTCATTTAATATTCGCAAAATTATTCAGCAGCCGCACTGTCTACTTATAACATATTTTTCAACATATAAAGTTTTGAAAAATATATAAATTGTTATGATAGACGAAATTTAGACATTAAATTAAATTTAAAATAAAGTTACAAAATTAATTAAAATATTATACATCCAAGTATTTAAATTATTACATGCATTAGAAAGAATTTCCTATTCTTCTACTAATATTTTATAACGATTATTAATTACCAGTAATTGGTATGTAATATAATATAAATCAATTTTATATTAATTGAACTGGTATTCAATACAATTTTGAAATAACTTAAATATCAAAATAATGTCTATAAATGGGCCCTAACGTGGCCCAAAAATGGTTAACTAATCAAAGCCATTGCGTTACCGTACGATACACCTATATGTAATTTCACATATGCGTGCCTCATCTGAACGCAATCAATTGAAACAAGCAATTCCCAGTCTGTACCATATGTTCGCCTATGTATAATTGCATTTTTTATTAAGAAATTTTATATTGAAAATATATATGTAATAAATTGTAAATTTGCATACTTTGAATAGCAAAAACTCACCGCCTTTGGTCAAACCGAATGTCTCAATCTATGAATATATATCTGTATGGCAACGGTCCTGTTCGGGGTCCTACCACTTCTGGGCCCCCTAATTACGGCCCTGAAAATTTGTTTTTCTGTAGAAAATATGGCGGAGCACATCGGACACAAGGGAATGCGGGGGGGCTGCGCCCCCAACCCCCCACCCTTAAAAATCTAACCAAACCCAAAACGCGAGGGTCCTAGGGGGCCCCAGCACAGTAGTTTGCGGGCGAGACCCTGAAATTATCCGTCTCCATATTTTTTCCTATTCAAAGTTTTGAGGTCGGACCCCGAAATTCCAGCAACTTATATATTAAACCCAAATTTTGGGGTCATTTCTTAAAACTCTACACTGTTGCCAAATTTATAGGATCTTAAAACTACGGAGTGCCAAAAATATATCTATATACATTATTATATATAGTTATATAGTCATTACTCCTAAATACCATAAGAATTTTTTTCATTTTCGTCGTTATTCTCGTTCTCATTTCTTAATGCGTAGTTTGAGCACAATCGGCAATACAAAATTTAGTTCAAAATAGTTCTTAAAACAGAATAACGAAACGAACGAACTGCAAAGCAATATTCAAACGGCATTTACCAGGCAACAAAACGAAGCGTGTTATCTTGTCGCGGACAGATTTCTCTTGTAATACTACTACGGGATTGTCAAATATTACAATTTGCAGCGACAAAAGCTTCTGATGATTATCGGATCATGCGGTTTCATCCGATTAAACTGAAATGTCACTTTAGTCAAAATTATTCGCTTATTACGGAACGCTATTTCACCAAATTGTAGTTGAATGTATATATGAAACAAACCATATCATATGTTGTATTCCTTCTAATGCGATTCGAATATGCGTTCATGTATGGCAGGAGATTAAGGCTATACGATTTTGAAATAAACAGTACAAGGTGTATTGCGTTGTCAACTGCTGTCGATTGTATTTATCGTGTTAGATATAGTAACTTGAATTTATATATTTCTGACATTGCAATAATTTACAGACATGCATATTATGCCGAGACAAAACTTTCATATGCTCACATAGATCTATTAAGGGATCTTCGTATTAGTCCACAGAATAACTTCACGAGTCCTTATTAGAGACGCAAGTGATCTCACGTCGAAAATCTTTGAAATACACACGAAAACCTGATAAAAATTAGAATACTCATTTGATACTCGTTAGCCCTCTTCTTACTGCTGGCAAACCATACTAACAAGTCAGTTTATAATAATATCAATTAAAAGTATTCTTTAGTAAATCAAGGCTGTAGAAAGGACGACAACAACAACAACATAACAGAGGACGGTAAAGCAGCATCGGCGAAGGTGATCACTTGGATAGGTAACCGTGCATTAAAAATGTTATTATATAAATTAGAAAATGTTTACAGTATATATAAATGCGGCATCCGTATTAATGGGTTATTTATGCGTCTTAGTTTCTAAGATATTTGTATATGTTATCATATTATATATAAAGCTTTAAATATAAATAATAAATGAATAAATTTACCTAAGGAAAATTATACATTTTTAATTTTTTTTATTTTAATATACTTATTTTCTAAAATATATAAATGTATTTTCTTAATATTGTTTAATAAATTCAATGATAATCAGTTATATAAGTTTAATAAAATAATCGCAAAATTTCACTATTATTCATATATGTGTAAATGAATATACCAGCATTTCCTTATTATATTCATTACATTTTATATTATAACATTTATAATATTCCTAAGTCCTCAAGATATGTTCTGAACGTTTAAAAATAGAAAAAGGTACTACTTATGAGAACATTTTGAGCCCTTTTTAACATGAAACCAATTTAAAAGTAAGTTCTAGAAATGCCCTCATTTAACATTAAATTTTAAACCGAAAAATGTCTCCTCAGGAAACCCTGCGACAATAAATTGTACAACAATAAACGCTTTTGTTAAGAAGACAACAACCTTTGACTGTACGCAAATATGAATAAATAATTTCAATGATTTCAACATACACTGAAAAAATGTTTGTTTGGCACAAGCATTTAATTTAAACATATGTTCATGGCAACCAAATTATTTTTTTCAGTGTATCCTTATAACTTCTCGTCTCTCAAATATTATTTCGTTTCGTATTCTTAAATGTTAAACGCGACATTTGTACCGTTCAAATAATAAATTTATAGCCTATATAATCTGAAATTTCCTTTGATTAAAACTACGCGGGTAAAATATTACCGAGGATCGTGTTGTGGTAGTACATTGATGTCGCGAAATATCGTACGCGCCATAAGAGAAACACACTATTTACTCCTTAGCATGAAATTGGTAACATTTGAGAGTAGCGCGTGCCTACTTTGCTTGGTTCATAATATACCATTTTATACCGACGATCATGAATATATGAAATCTTCTTTTCCTCATCCTTCAAGTAACCCAGCCAGATATTGCTAACCACGCTGTCATCCACATGCAGTCGTAAAAGTATAAACTCGTAAAATAAACAAAACAAAAATGACCTTCGCGTCATACCAACATTTACGCGATGAATTTGTATATAAACAATTTGCGTCCTTTTTTATGTTGAACCCAAATATGAAATCCTCGAAGGGAAATCGGTTCCCTTCGATGCGGTGCACGCGCACCGCATCAAGTCGCGGGTCTTATTAAAACGCGCTCGTATTTGCTTAAGCAACGACCTCAAGAAAACTATGATGACGAAATAATAATCATGATTATTATTCGTTTCTAACGATTTCGCGAGAGCCATCGCATTACGTAATAAACGAAAATTGTGCGGCATCTCGTAGGAAGTGGAGCATAATGTGCGACGAATGTTTAACGACATGCAAGAGGTCTGTCAGAAACGCGGCTCAAAATCGTAGATCGCACACGGAATGGTAAATAAATGTATTTGCATAAAAGGGCTGTAAATACGCGAGATAAATGATAGAGATAAGTCGGGGGTACCTTGGAGTTACGCGGGATCCCGAACGGCTGATTTCAGTTGGTACGATCAAAGTAATATTATGCTAAGCAGATGCGTCGACAGAAATTTCATAACGATCGTCGTGCCCTGAAAGTCGATATCGAACCCGAGGTTACCGCTTTTCGCACTATGCCGCTCGCATGTGAAACGAAAAATTGCTGACCAGTCGAGCGACGCAAGAGAAGCCCCTAAAAATCGTGATTCACGTTTCCTCGATACGAATCTACAAGGGTTACACGAGGTCCTAATAAAAGGGTAAAGATCGCCGATCCCGAAGCCTTTATTATCGTCCTTCTAATCTCGGTATTGGGTGTTAAAGAAAACATTATACGACGCACAGAAGTATTCGCAATTAAGCCACCATTCCCAGGTTTTGTACCCAAATTTGCGAAATGACGAAATTTGTATCGAGCTTTAAATCTATAATGAATTGAAGGTCGGTTTAGATTGATCGATTGGTGTGAATCTCAACCCTATCATCACGTTTCACGCAACCTAGAAATTAATTCCTAGGAAAGGATAGACCAAAAGTGGTCTCAGGCATTGAAAACAACCTAGCCTTCTTTTCTTTGCTTTCTAACCTTTGATTGCCACGATTCCGCTTTCTAAATATCAATTATGTTTACACTTAATGTTTGTTCAGTCAAGATTGTTGAGGTTTCTAATTTGAAGCGAATTTTTTGAAAAAACTAAAACGAGCGATTAATTGATCATTTCAGAGATAAGGTGTCGGGAACAATTAATTAACCGATTTTGGATACAATTCTTTTCCTTAACATATAGATCGCGCGGCTGAGTATCGATCGGAGCCTTCGTTTATAATTCACAACAGCTTTGTTAATATACTTTGGTAATTAAATTCTTAAGGGCCAATAAAAAAAGACGACAATATCGATTGTCGTAAAACGTCGCAATGCCCGGATATTCGTTCGGTCCGTTAACGTATTTTACCTATCAACGTATATTATTAAATGTATCTTTATGTCCATCTTCGTCGATTTGGTAACGAAAATATTCAATTTACATTACACAAAATTAATTTTAACTTTTTTATAGTTAACTGTAAAATTAGACACAGTGTTATAAAAAGAGTTACAAATTGTTTATTATATAACTACGCAGTTTTAAATAATTGTAGTGTTATAGCACCGTAAAGAACACTTGTCTGACATGAATGTTCTTTCGGTTATTAATACTGATCAAGAATGTTACTTGCTTTAAGGAATACTTTAAGATTTAAATAAAAACAGGCTTCAAAAATTGCTCGGTTTACTTGTCTGATTCAAATTCTTGTTTGAACAAATTTAACACTTTTTTTTAATAACGATTGCCATTTTCCTATGATTACGAATAGAATTAATTTATTTCGTTTTGAAATAAAACTTGAATATAAATTAGCAACTTTTTGCAGTTCTATAAATTATTTCGTGCATTCATTTATTTACGGTTTCAACTGATGAAATATATTCGTCGTACATAATTTAAATGGGAGTGTACAGTAATGCAAACAAATTTTCTTTTGACAATAGAATATAATAAAAGCAAAAACATAATGCATCGTAAAATAAGAAAAGACAATGTTATTCTTGATTTACGATATTTTTGTCAAAACATAATTAACGGTTATAAATTAAATGTTTAGTTGAGGTAAAATGATTTATTTTCATATAGCAGGGGCGAATTTCTATATACTTATACGCTAAATTTCAGTAATTTCTGATATTTTGTTTTGTTCTACAGTTACTGAACTAAAAGTAAAAATATTAATTTTTATGTAATATTATCTGCGTTTATTATATTTCAATAACATGATTCATTTATATATTAATAATTTATACATTTTGTCATCTACACTGAAAATAATGAAACATTGTTTCAAGTTAGATAAATGTTTGGCTGATTCAATAAAACATTTATTTAAATCACATATTTATTTATTTATTCCAAGCAAATATTTTCTCCGTGTATATGAATCATTCACTATTTTTCAAAATTATTCATGTACATTCAAAAATTTAAGATAATACTTAGTATATATTTTGTAGGCTTACACAACAAAGCATTTTATGTTTTGAACTTAATATTCGTCAAGTTCTTATTATATAGACTACATAATAGTCATACTGTGTATATATATTATTTATTTTAAGCAATACATATAGATAACCATAGTGCAATATAAAGATAAACATATAAAATTCATAAAATACATTATGTTATTTATAAAATTATAAATTATTAAGTCAAATGAAACTAATATAAATGTAGATAAATGAATATATTATATATAATCTAAAATATGACATAATAAAATCGTCTAAACGAGAGACAAAATTTGGTTAAAAACTATCACCGTTCTTCAAAAATTATAAATTATATGTTTATATATTGATTATATTCTATATAATTTACAATTATATAGTTGTAAAACACGTCGCAAAATTATTTTAATAAAATGAAATATATATTTTAATTATAATAAGCCTCACAACAAAAATAAATCTCTTGATTTATTTTAGAATAATGATATTCTCTAAACAATAATCATTTATTAGTATATATATACATATAAGCAGATAAGTTATTAATCATTTAATTTGTATTTTTCTAATTTTATGACATATCGCTTATATATGCTCAATAGAAAGGATAAAACATTTTGATTAAGCAATAGTTTGTTAAATCGTATTATTATTATATAAATTAGTTTTATAAAAGGAAGTGTCGAAAATTGAATATTTTCTCAGTAATCAAATGGTGATTTGACAATTGATTTATTACAACTAATAAAATGTGGATTATGTAAACGGTAACAATGACTTCCTGACAGATAGAATTAATCGTGCCAATTTACTTATGCAGTATTCAGAATGAAGAACTGTTACTATATAAAACTAAAATATTAGTTTTGTAAAATAAGAATAAAATAAATCGTTCTTTTTGTCGCGTAATACGTGGGATTCAATGTTTTCTTGTATTTTAAAAAGTGTATTTCAGAAAATCGATTTATTTATAAGCTAAAAAATGTAATTAAATTCTCAATTTAGCAGAAGTTTGTTTCTTTTTTAACAGAAGAAAGTGAATTATAATTTTTTATATAGCAAGTTTTTTATGTTGTTTTGTGTCTATTTTACATTCAAAATAATAAAATTTTTCGATTAATTTCTAAATAACCGTCGAGGGCGAGTGATTTAATCATTTCTAATGGAGGTTGAATTTGTAATAAAGACGATGAACTTAAATGATTCTCCTGATTTCAGAATTAATTGTTTGTTCGAATAAAACAATCGAAATCGAAATATATTGTTCTACGATTATCTCTTATTCCTATTATATTACATCGTTCACATGCATAGTAACCACCATGACCATTTATAAAGTTGATGAAACTTCGAGCTGGTTTGCCACAGATAAAAACGTTTGATATTAATTCGAACTATTTTTCCATTTATTTCCTATTCATTTTCAAATACATAACATTAATGCAAAATATTTCAAAAGAAATAATACATTATTATCAAAAGTTATATTATTTCCGCGATAAATAACACATGTGTTAAGTGCAGATATAATACAACAAATTAACAGGAAATCAGATAGATATTTTTAATATAAATATCATATTTATAATTTGATATAACAATTTTTAAGATGACTTAATTAATAATTTTATTAACTATTTAAACTTATTTTTCATTTGAATTCATTTAACGTACGTCGTACACAAATTATACATTATTAATTTCAATATAATTGATAATAATTGATTTCCGTGTTAATAATTTAATATATACATTAATTAGTATCGCTTTAACTCAGTGAATGCTATATTTCCAGATTTTTGTAATACATTTTATATTTTAACACAAATTTTAAAAACCATGCACGAAGCTAGCAGGTGCGCGGAAAGGATTCTCCGAAAAATATTTACCTATTCATATAAGAATTACAAAACTGAATTGTATTACTTTTGTTTAAGAAATTTTTAAGTTAAAATCTTATTGAACAATACTAACATGGTAATTATGATATACGATATACGAAATACGAAGTAAATTATTATTGTTTTTAAACTACTAGTTATTTTTAATTTTAACGCCTGTTAAGACCTTTAAGGTTTTATATATGATTAACGACAATTTTATTTGTAATCAAGTATTATTATCTAATACATACAAATTTATTTATACTAGTGACTTACTAGTTTTACTTACTGTACTTCACTACACCATGTATTACATGGCTTGTAAGACATTCATAAAGTCTGTTACAAGTATCTTGCTTTAAAAACAGTATAACTTGTAAGTATACCTTGACATACACGATACATAATTTCTACTCAACTTATATTATGTCTCATTACAATCAAAATTAATTTGAATATTTAAATTCAGCGCAGTATCCTCCCTAATCTACATTATCGTAATTTGTACACATATAATCTGAAAATTATTAAGCTTAATAAAAATTCATTATAAAATCATTAATGTATATATACATATTTAATGCTCAACATCTTATGGAATTGAATTATAACGCATGGTTTAATTTTAATTTAAAATATACATCTATAAACGCAAACGTATCATGAGCATATAAATATTTATTAAAGACAATTTATGTTTATACATTGTTGCTACACTTTCACTTTTATAATTGCATGTATTTTATTATATATCCACGGAGAAAACATACATTGAACAAATTTGCTATATATTCCATTCGTGGGATATGGTGAAATCTCTGAATTTGATTTTTGCATATATGCGAGACAAGTACACACAAAAAAAGGTATATTAATTATTACTATAAGTCTGGTATTCCAAGGATATTGAAACAAAAACAATGGGAAATTACTATACTACTAAAGTAACTTTTCTAATACCATACATTACTTTTTACTATAAGATATTGTAAAATTTGTTATCAAATGTTTGCACAATACAATATCATATAAGAAAATTTGCTATAAAAAAGGTATAATAATTTCCGTAATGTCAACTTAAATATCCTCAGAATGCTAGAAATATAGCAATTTATGCTATAACTTTTTTCTAATTATATACGCCTGTAATAAATCCACACTATAATTAAATTACATTGAACAACTTAAATACTAAAACACTGATTGATCGAGAAAAGTAAATTCCTTATAACATATAATTGATTAAAATATACTACTATAATAAATATACTAAACTTTATATACAACGTTATATCGTTCCAGTTAAAATTTCAAATCGTTCCTGTTAGAATATAATTTTTTCATTTTACGTTAATTCGCAAAATTCAACAATTAACGCATAAATGGTGGCTCTTAATTTGAATACGCTTCCCAAATGTCTATCCACATTCTCCACACTGAGAAAAATAAATTACGAAAAATTACTAATTATGTCATTAATTTGATATATATAGACATCATGAAAGACGAACCATAACATGTACTATTTTGAATAGTAAAATATCAAGATAACGCAATATATTTTTAAATAAAAAACTTATTATATTTTTATTAAATAAACGAAATACTCGGTTCATCTCTTATGATGTCAAATTACTGACACAAACAGTATTTTTGCCGATTTGTTTTTCTCAGTGCAACCACCGATACCGTACAATAGCGCATATCGCCCGCGACATTTAAGTAACTCTTATTAGTATAATGCAATAGCTGTTCGAATAAGCCACAGTACACCAAAGAGTCCTTTTTATACGTTACAAACTAGTCTTATTACTCGCGTGTATAGCGCGCCTGCGCGCGTATACAAAATGTTTAGCATAAACCCTCATTAAAGTCGCAGTAAATAAGTGAATCGTTTGGCTATATCGCTGAATGAAACACCGCGCCCTTATCATCTATTGACATTGCAACTGCACAGCATTGGCCGAATCGGAGCAGCCCCCTCCGAAGGATCGGCGAAACGAACGCGGCTTTTGTACGAGCGAGCCGTCGCGCGACGCTCGGCGATATGTTTATAGACGCATGTAAATCGGCACGTTAGGAGACCACGTGTGCTCGTCCGGACCTGTTACGCGGATTGCCCGGCGCGATCCATTGTGCGCGCTAAGAAACATATAAATCGAAAACCCGTAAACGCGGACCGCGCACCTGTCTCGCGTCTCGAATAACGAGCCAAGAAAAACAAGCGCAAGCAGCCACACGAATTCGCGCCGCGCAATTGGCGGGAGCGAGACAGAAACACGAATAACTGCGGCAGAACCGGTTCGCTATATGAATCGTCGAAGGATACGTAAATAAGGCTTCCCCTCGGCACTCTTCCGTGACGCTCTTCTGAGATTTGGCTGCAAACATAATCCCTGCGTTATTCCTGAATTGAAATCGACGATATCTTTGGATTCCGCTGCAGATTACGCGAACCGCACATTTTATCCAAAATTATTTCTCACATATATTACCGGATCACCTGACAAACTATTTCCACGTGATATTACCTCGGCAATTAAGATCGCGTCGATAACTTGCACGTCGATTTTGTTTTGGCAATAAATAACGCGCAAAATGAATAAAATAATCTTATAGACTGGCGCCGTATAAAAGGTGCGCGTCTTGTGTTAAGACCACGGCGTCTTAATACGCGTTACGAACAAACGACACGAATGTCTTGTACTTAGATCCTTTCTTTCTTCATTATGATGGTACTTTTTTAAATCAAATTTGATTATTTAATTTGTTTGCTTTCTTAGTGTGCTATCGAAAAATATGCAATTATAATGTATTATGTTTTACGTGATGCATTATTTTTGATGCATTAGTTTTGAGTAAAATTAAATGTTTAGATTAATTAACGTCAATGATTACAAATGTATCAGTATATAATTTTTGATCAGATTATTAATTAATAATATAGAAATATTTATAATACGGAATGAAAGAAAATAAATGTCGCCTGAAATATTTATTATAAATATTTTTATCAATATATATATAATGTTTATTGATATATTAAAGAAATTATATATTGTTTATATAATTTTCCTGCAAACTGTCAACGTCGGATAAACGAAGTTCAATTATATAATAACATGTTTTGTAAAATATAAATAATAGAATTATTTTTATTATCGTACTCATCATCATTTACTTTATTTAACATCTACATTTAGATATGTATTCCGCGAAACACTGTATTACGTTATCGCTTATGTTTTATTCTTGGTTACATATATTTACACTGCTGCAGAAAGTAATCAATGTTAATAAACTCAGTTTATACTTCTGCTTTGGAACACTGCAGACGTACATATTAAATCATTATTTTGTTCACTACTTTGTATGATGTAAACTTTGTAATACATATAAGAAAGCAATTTTTACGGAAAGTTAAATTAGATAAAACTATGGATTAAAATAACCGAATCAAAACAAATGCGTGGCTAAATTAATATACACGTTTCGTTTATTGTTTATTATTTCTTTATATCTACCATACACAAAATCTAAACTTCAGTCAACTAAAAAAATTGAAAAATAATAAAATAAACTATAATATAGAGTTATTATGTTACTCTGTGAGATCTCAAAATGGATTAATAATAACAATATAATTTTTGTTAATATAAATCAATTTAAATATAATTTAATTTAAATATAATTTAATTTATAACGAATATTATACATGAATAAAAAACCTAATAGATATACATTTTTATGGTTAAACTAAATTGTAAATAAATAAATTTAGGTCAAAGCAGTCAATATTTAGCAAATGGATTTTTACAGAGTAAAAAAGTTTGAATCATTAAATTTTATGTTCCTTTTGTAAATTAAACAAATCATACAAAGAAAATTGTTTCTCATTTTTTATTGGAAAAAGATTTTATGCATTCGACTTCTTATGGTAAATTTAAAATTATGGATGTAATTTGAAGATAATTACGTTGCATAAAAAAGATATTTGAATATTTACTATGTATGTTTTAAAGCATTTAAATAATAAAATGTTCTTATGATATAAGTTGATAATATTATAAATTATAATAATTCAATGTAGATTGTTTAACAAATAATACCACAGATATTCGAAATTATACATACTATTCTTGTTTTAATGTTATTATTGTTATTATTATTATTATTATTATTATTATTGATATCATTATTAGTGAACTGAAATTTGTTAATTACATATAAAATTGAATCAGTATTATCCAAATTAAATGTTCAAAGTCACTATATAATTAAGCACAAATATTAACTACTTGCATTTAATAATCAATATCCTGAACAAGAGAAACACCTCAAAATTCTATATATACTTTCCAAAACTAAAATTTCCTCCAATCTATATATAGATCCACATTTTGCTTCTGCTTCTGTGCTCGTTTCTTGAACTTGGAAACAGAGGTATCTTCTTCTTGAATCTTACATCGACGAGTATTTGAACCACAACCCAGTCTAATAGGCGATTCCAACATTTTCAATAACATAAAACTTTCTTTATTGAACATTTCGGTAACGATATAAGCAGTCGTTTCGACATTAATACTTACGCTTGGTGTAATCGTAAAACTAATTTTGCCAATTAATTGATACGAACTTTTATTATATTGCGATATATATAATCTTTCGTTATACGCGCGTCATTCCAATAACGCAGTTTTATGATCGTTTCTTGCTAAAATATATTATCAAAAATGAATCTATATTCGCAAAAGGGAAAATACCGCAAAGATGCGAACCCTCGTTGGCAAGTTAAATGCATTCGCCAGCAACCGCGCAGCCACTAATATTTAATTTTGCTGGAACACTTGTTACGATGTTCATCGCTGAATCAATAATGATCATAATTGATGTACATTTTCATATCATTACATAGATTGCCGATTGAATAATCAGTCTACTTCTATTTACCGCGGATCCCTTCAGTTTTCCTTTTACATACACGAAATCAATACACGAGTTGACTGTTCTACTGAATATTAAGTATCTATTTACCTGCTCATCATATGGCAACAGATTCTGAATTGATCCAGATTTTACGCGCTGCCATATAATACCTGTTACTCAGACCATCCGAATATTATCGAATCAATTTTTGTGCAATGTACATATTTTTGCAATTCTTACGTAAATTCAAACCAAAAAGTTTTATTTGAAACGAGGGTTATTTTCATATTACACATTTATATATGAAGAAATCAGTTAATGAATAATTTACTATATATATATACAAAATAGTAATACATTTTCAGCAGTGAATTTAGTCGAATTCCTTTCATAACGTACATTCCATTTGGAAAAAATTGCATGTATATATCCTTGTAATTGAATACCAGTCGATTAATATTTTATGTCACGTATAGTAATTTTTTGAAATGAAATTGTAAATTATCAATAATATCTCGATTGTTGAAATATATTTACAGTATATGATTTATTGTACAACTCTGTATAAATAAAAATAAATCATTTAAACGTATTAATTTAAGACACTAATATAATAATACTTTAAACCACAAAAGGGACTTAATTAAAGACGTTAACTGTACGTCTTAACACGAAACACTGTTGCATCATATTGAGGCACTGGTATCTTAAATTAAGACTCTTTTGATACTTAGCTTTGCAGAAAATATAATATTTATAAAGTATTAAATATTAATATGGATGATTCAATCGATAAACCAGTAGTATAATTTAATGTAATTTTATACCCAGATAACATTTTTCATGTGATATAAACATGTAGTAACGTCAATATTCTAGCTATTATTATAAATGAAATTGCAATCGCACGCAAAATCAAAGCAAGTTACATAAAGGACAAAATTCTTGTTTGTAAATTAGAAATTAAGAACTTAACTAAAAGGATTTACATTTTAAAGATCAATTGTTATATTTTTGTACGCATAAAGTGAATGTATTAAGACAATTTTTAGATCAAAACCATATGCGAGTATATTAAAAAAGGTTACAAAGGACAAAAATGAGAAAACTTCATTTCGCCAGTCATAAAATTGCACACGAAAGTTGACTCTTTCTTTCGCCGGTAAACTTTCAAGCATATGCGCATAATATTATGTTTTTTGCACTAATTTGTAAATACATTCACTGCAAAACTAAGTATCACGAAAAAGTCTTCATTGAAGACACCAATATATTAATAAGATGCACGAGTGTCTGGTGTCAAGACACTCTACACTGAGAAAACAAATATTTAACAATTTACTATATATTATACCAAAAGTGGACGATATGTGAAAACACAAAAATTACTACATTATATATTAAAATTTTCTACATAAGCTTGAATATTTTATTATGTGCATTACCAATTTTACTACATTATATAGTAATTTTTCTTGTATTTTATGTAATAAACTGTTAAAAAAATTTTTTTTTTTTCAGTATATATATCCGACATTTTTATAATTATAACTGTCACTTGTGTGTCATTATTCAATATTTCCTTTTTACGTTTTTAATTAATGTTTTAACTGTATACCATCATGCACAAACATTTTCGCTATTTATTTATAGTTTATTCATTTGTATATTAGTACATAACATCAACTATATATCATATATAATGATATCAGATATAATGGAGAAAGAATACCGGTCAAATATAATGTTTAATGTAAGACAAATTTATAGAAATTAAAGTTTTTTTATTTTGCTTAATTAATTATTTTATATTCTCCTTTGACTTTCAAATATAACAATTTCTTCATTCAACATATTACACGTACCACTACATAATCAACGTCCCAAAATTAAAGCAATATGCCGTATCATTTCAATTGCATTACAAAACGATTTAAGTTTAAAGGTATGAAAATTTTATTTTTGCATTCCTCCGTTGTGTATCATCATTAATACTGAAAACCTTGGCTTTATTGTCCTGCAATTTCAATGCAACTATAAAACGCACACTTATTCTCTCTACAGCCATTGTCGCTATTATTTTAGTTCTTATAATTACAATAATTATTATTATTACACCGCGGAAATTTGAAATAACTATACTTGTGTGTCTTATTTAATAATTTAATTAATCGTAGTATTAACGCAATACACACGGTAACTGTTACTTAAACCCAGTAAAGTTTTCAATAAGTATTTTAAACTTATATTACATCGAATAATAACGTATGGAAATCGACTTTGTTTTGTCAGAAGGTTGGAATCGAATACATGTGAATGAGAAAAGCTCATTGCACTCGCGCGTTCTATGTAACTTGCGCGCATCGGTTTTCTATTATACTTCCAACTATAATTTGCGTGCTCTCTCCGTATGAGTCTCCACTTTTCCAAGTAAGTACGAGGAAAGGAAACGAATATTAACGATACAGACAGCACGGCCAACTTCTGCCGTGTAAAATTATGAACCAGGCGACGGGGTCTCCTTTTGCGGAGCACAAACTTTGCGACGACTCGAGACGGATAATTAGTTTCAGAATATCATTTAAATGAAAAACACGATTTAAATGTGAAACGTTTAATTGCAGCCCGAGGATTAAAAGGAAGAAGAAAACGTCACAATGACACTAGCGTTTAAAAAGTTCGGCCCGAAATGTCGCGCGAGCGTTGTGTACGCAAATGTAACTGAAATGTTCAAATCATATCGCGATGCAAGCGGAAATGAAAAAGATCACGAAACTTTGACTGAACAAAAAGAAATGCATTGAAATGAAATATGGAGTTATTTCGAAAGTTGCAGAAAAGATTATATAAGGAAATTTCATAAGTTAATCCGCGTATTTCCGTGCTCGTTGAGTGCGGAAAAAATTTAATCTGTTGATATATATAATTAAAAACTTTAATTTCGTTTATTATTACTGGTGTTAAGTGTAAGTTCGTTTTAAGAATAAGTAGGATCGCGGTTTCAACATGGCTATTTCTGTGTTAATAAACGAATTTAATTTATAATTTGAAGCAAATTTCTATAGGTATTTAAAATTAATTGATTTGCTTTGTGACTGAGTTATTTGAACGATTATAAAAATATATTGGAAATAAAATATACTATGTTCAGAGTAATTAATTATTAATTATTTTGTTCGTAAAAATTCGGTTACTAAAAAAATACTATTATTATAAATAAACGAAATAAAGTTATAATTCTACTCAATTATGCTTAATACTAAACATCACCATAATAATATTTTTTAACTTAATGACACGTTAATCGCATTGACTCTTTCTAATTAATGATATCTACAAAAGTATTCTGAATTAATAAAAAAGATTAAGTAATATTGTATAAATATTATTATATATTAGCAAATTATACTTTGTAATATGTTTAATATATTTAAATTATTATTGTCGTTAAAGGGGCAGATAGATAGATAGTCCGTTTATTCAAGATCAATTTCATTTTCTAATTCAGTGAATTTAGCATCACATTTATATACCAAAACGCTATGATACGAATATATAATGATTCCATTGAGTTTATCGACTGTAATACTGTAACGACTTTTATAATTACCCGTATCAAAGAATGTAAAAGTAATTCTAAACGCCATTGAAATAACATATACGACAAATTAAAACATAAAACAGAGTTACAATATCACAAAATATTAATATATATACATTAACAAATTTCTAGATATGGGTATTAATACGATTAAAAAAATAATGAGATAAATTATGTTATAACAGTCTTAAAACTGTAAAAATTAATTCATATTTTTAATTAAGCATTTTAATTAATTCATACTTTATTTAGATCCTTTTTTTTTATATTTTTTAATATATTATATGAATATCAGAATATGTGTATTATGATATTATTTAAAATTTTTATCAAAATTTATATAAAATTACAATAAATATTTTGCAATAGTTTCAACTTTTATATAATATTAAATTTTATTATGTATATATAT
>JABFQC010001857.1:0-17798 GCA_022817085.1 Psilanteris sp. ZL-2020
ACGTACGATCATGCATAGTTGTAGCGTTATTCCTACGTTCTATGACGTTTCGGTCGGAAAGTGAGGTTTTAGAATTTGCAGCGAGAGGCAACTGAATGGTAATTCGCTTAGTTATAAACACGCGCGTTTATACCACACACACGTATATGTATATACAAACTAATTTCAATTGCACGATCAACACCGTAAACCCGCTGATGAACCTCGCTTGTATTACGTATCTACGATTTACTTCGGAAACGTCACTTTTTATGACAACGCGTGTTAGATTATGAATATTCAGTGGTATAATTAAGTTTGGAATAATAAAGAGAGAGATGTTCCTTTGTCATGCATTGCTGAGTCTGTGTATACAGTTTATAGTTATTTTGTCATTCGTTTAATTGACTAATTGTGGCATTTAATTAAAATACTAATACTTTAGGCTTGAGCGCGAGTTTTCAAAAACGACCGGTTGTGAGTTAATTTTTGCACTCGAATGACAACGATCGTATAAACTGATTAAAGTAACACCAAAACTGATCGTATTATCCAAGCTTGCAATTGGTTTGCGGTTAGTGTCTATCTTCGCTCACCTAAAGTTGTGGGAAGATGTGTCTTGAAGTCCAACAGCGGACTGGGTGGCGGGTGCGTCGAGGACGGGAAACCTGGCGTGGAGCCGTACCGCCACAGCAAGTCCGCTGGATTGAACAGTAAGGATATTCGCGAGGTTATCCGTGAATCCATGCCCGTCATTCCGCCGGCTGCGGATGCAGGCGGCAACTGTGGCAGTTGGATGTTTGGCAACAATTTCATAACACCTATTCACTCTTGTAGATCACTTTGTATCTGCAAAAAACAAATCATTTTATGATGTTAGTTTTTAGAATGGTAAACGTCACTCGGTTGTCTTAATGATAATACACGGAGAAAAATGTTATATTAAAAATGACTATACATTATGGTATTTGAGGGATTAGGAACCAAATATTTCTAAAATTATTAAACAACTTTTATATAATACAATAACTTATAGACAAATTGACTATATTATATGAGACAAATTTCTATAAAGTATAGTAATTTCTATAATAAACTAATAAAAATCAAACATGAAAAATTACTATTTATAACAAGATCTCAGACTTTTAAGCGACAAATCATAAAATTTGGTCTTTTTAGCAGAAAAATGTACGTTTTTTACGTAGAAATTTACTGCTTTATCTGAAAATATTACTGCTAAACATAGTAAATTCCACGTTTTTTCGCTTAAAAGTCCAAGCTCGTATTATAAGTAGTAAATTTTCATATATAATTTTTCTCAGTATACGAAGCATGATATCCTTAAAAAGCTACAAGTATGGTATTTTGTAATCTAACTTTTCTAAGTGTACACGCAAATGTAAAACGATTTTGACCTTGTGAAAGGTTTTGTCAAATATTATTGTGAATAAACAAAATCACGCATTTCCGCTGATCAGCGCCAGCTGCTTGCAGTCAGGCGCGTCGGGGTCACCCCGACATTAACATTAACATTAACACCCCGCGCGTTCGCCGATCTGGGTCGAACGCGCGGATTAACGAATCCGGCATATTTTCCGGAAGAATGCTTTTACTCGGACATTAATTGACGCCCGAAATGCCAAGGTCGACGTAGCATTTCGCTCGACTGGATTTCGGCTCGGAACCCAGTCGGTATGCGCATATATATATATATATATATATCTCAAGTCGAACGTTTGAAAATCACGCCGTGGCACTTTCTAGCGTCACGGAAATTTGTGTGCTCGCGTCGCGGCACGCCCTTGATTGAACGAGCGTCGCAAACAAAAGCGAACGGAGGAAAAGGATATATTTCGAAGCCGAAGGAAATGGAAATGCGCGTCCGAAAGACAACTCGAAGACGCCGATATTAACATTGAATGTGCCGGCGTAAGAATGACAACGGCCGCTAAGGCACACTGACAGGAAGAGGGTATCCGCTCCGGGAGCGGGATTTACATAACGTAATTCAATCGACGTCGATATACTTCCGCTCGTCGCCGTTTTTACATTTTGCGCCGACTTCTTTCGCGTTCTTTTTTCGCCGCCGCGATCGCAGCGCCATCTGATCGAGCGCGCCTATCAAAAACAACAACAAGGAATCGCTCGGAACGAGTATTTATCCGTTTGGTCGGTCGAATCGGGAACGCAACGGCGCATCGACCTTCGCGTCCCACGTGACCGTCCTCGTCTCTTTCCTCGTTTTTGTTCTCTTTCTCGTTTAATTCTGTTCCCATTCCTGCTTCCTTATTCGTTTTTGTCTCCGATCTCGGCGCGTTTCATAAAACATGAATCACGGGGAAGAAGTAGAAGAAGCCGGGGGAGGATGAGGAGGAAGGGGAGCAAAAAAAGGCATTCTTTTTTCTCTCCGTTCCTGGTTGGCAACGTCGCGCATGCGCGAGCTCATTGCGACACGAGGAAGTCCGGCAACCCGGAAGCTCGCAATGCCCAAGCGATTTCGAGTCCGAGCGCGCAATCGTTTGCGTAACAATTGCGCAAATATGCCGGCGCCTTTCGTGGATCGATCGGCGGCTTTGGCCAGGCGGAAGTTCCGGTTGGGCGCGAGGTCACCTGGCGACGTCTCCCGAGACGCCTTTTCTCGCCGGGCGTTTTCTTTAATGTCGCAAGTTGGTTCGTCCGTTCGTTCGTTATGCCTTATTCATAGGCGTCGGACGTTACATAATGCACATCGGCGAATCATAAACCGCGCGCGATACGCACGTGTGTCGCCGCTGCGCCCGCAACCCGGCGCGGGCTCGACGCCCCCGTTTTTTTTTTGTTCTGAAAATCGAGCCTGGCGCGTTAATAGCAATTCGATTTTTAGCTCGGTCGTGCTTGTTTATTTGCCAATTATTTTACAACACTTTTAACGGTTCAGTTTTATTCTACGTTCGTTTCGAATTTAAATTACGCGTGTCGTTTAATTGAATCCACGAGCCGACTGTTATTACGAATTTTCGGCGTAGCTGTGCGCAAACTACGGTCGAACGAATTTTCCTCCTGGAGGTCGCACGCGGGAATTCCCGATCGTAATTGTTGATTTTGGTTTTAATAGTCAGCGAACCGCGGACGTCGTAATTTACACGCACAAAAGGAAATTCAATGATTCTCCAATGATCGCAATGGTTTTTGGAATTGGCAACTTGGCAAACTGTTGGAAAAGGAACATTCTTCCGAATCATTTGACAAATGTATATATATATATATATGACTTTATCGGTGTGGATAACATCTTACGTCATTTTGACCGGAGATAAGAAAAACAAATTGCAGTAATATAATATACTGTTAGTCATGTAAAAACGACAATTAAGAGGATGTCACAATGGTATAGTTACCGAATCAGTGTCTTCGGTACAGAAATAACTTCAAAAAGTATGCACGGCTTTGGTCGCGGACAGACGTGTTTGCAAATACGCACACGTACACGCGTGCATATATAATTTAACAAAGTTACGTTTTGTTTATTTCTCGACTTCGAAAACGGTAAATTAATTTGATTTTTTAAATTCAATTCAAACTTGTTGTTCGGCTTAAAAGCGTTTTAACGAATTGGTCTTCGAAAATTGTGCAACGCGAGTGAAAACCGTTTTGGCGTTACCTTAAACCGGGTCACGAGTGCCAACGCACGGCGAGGGGAACGCCGCTCGACAAGAAAAGGGAAGTGTTTTCCTGCAACTTTTGACCTTGCGATCAGTCAAAAACACGTTTCGTGATAACGCGTCACTTTGAAAGACGGATTTTACCGAAAGACCGAGTCGGCGCTCCGACGGCGTGGAACACGAATTATTCCTTCACAATTTGACCGACCGACTAACGACTCTCCAGTGCATTCGTTGTGACACGAATTCACTGTCCGGCGAAGGCATTTCAAATGCAACGCGATTGCGTTGCAAAATAATAATGAAGAAAGTGAAATTCGAGTAGACAATTCGCGCGAAACGAGCAGCAGGAATTTTTGCGCAAAATCGAATAAAATCGACAGGAAAACAATATTCGCGGTTATCTTATCTGATATCGCGCGTTCGAGATATATTTTATATATATTTCGACAACTGTATTTCCAAACTTGATTGGGTTTACTGTCAATCTCGAATACTATGCGTCATAAAAAAGAAAAAAAGAAAAAGAAAAGAAAAAACATCGAATAATATTATGCCAACGACTGGACCAAAATCCGGATCGAATTATCTAAGTGAATTCGATGAGTCAGTTTGACAGTCGATTTCGAGACGATTCCGTAATCGACGTGTCAAATACCGTGTTGTCTGAAAAAAGTGACGTGGGTTCGAGGCGGAAAATGCGTCGGTCGTTTTTTCGAGCGCTCATTAAATCGGTCGACTCGAAACCGACCTTGGCGGCCCGAATTCGGAAACGATCGAAAGCGACGGAATACGCCGCGCAACGTGGCGCGCAAAAGTTGATTTCCGCATCGGCGAGGACTGAATTCATTATCGTCGCTCGGCTTACCGACGACGACGACGAGCATTGGCGCTACGTGACTTTCGTGGCGCGGCGATTTGCGCGTACTCGCGAGCATATCGCAGCCGGAAGTGCGCGGCCATTAGTCAGCCGCCCGAACCGTACATCGGCGGGCGCGATTTTCTTGCCGCGCGCCGCTTTGCCGAGACAAAACGACTTCCGCGTGTGTTTTCCGGGTAGCCGAATTTCCGCCGATCGGATGAGTCACCGCGTCGCGGTGATTCGCCGGTTCAAAATGTTCCGTGACTCGATCGCTGCCTTTGAGTCGTCAAACTCAATGCCGAATATAGATTAATTGAGAATAGCATCGATTTTAATGTATTCTTAATGAGCTTGAAATGGACATCCTCGAATCGACTTTTTAGCTCCGTGTACGCGCGAGCAATGCAATATATCTACCTATATATATATATATATATATATATATATATACCTTTATTTATAAATAAACATTAAATTTTCATCGAGCGAGTGTTAATGGATTCGAGAAAGATAGCGCCGATCTAAAGTATTACACGATGCGCTTACGCAACACCGGCGCGCAATTGTAACGCGAGCGCGTTTTCGGATGTAAATTCGGCGCGCTTGGGAATCGAGAATTCGGTTTCGGGTGGGAATCTCGCGGGCGGAATTCGCCGCCAGTCGCGCGTACTTTGCGATGCAGTTTGATAAGTATTACGCCCGAATGGCCCGATAACAGCGTCGATTATTGTCGCAGCACGCACGCACGCTAATTACCCCGAAGTTATTGTCCATCTAACCTTGTTCTCGGCGGCCGATATAAGTGCGCTTTAAGTGCCTCGGTCGCCGTTAATCACCGTGCACATTTATGAAGCGAGTTTTTAAGACAAAATATCTTCGTTCGTGATTTGTTCTTAATGGGTTGGAATGTTTATTTTTAGGCGAACGCGTTCTTTGTTCGAGCGACGCGCGTTTGGACCCGCAAAATGCCGAGCAAATCTGTTATCATTCGACATCCAAATCGCGAATCGCTTCGCCGCGTCCAAACACACGCCGCTTTCGATTCGATTACCGAGTCGTTGCGCGGATCACGTGCCCGGCTCGCTCACAAAATCACTTTTAAAATCGGTGTCGTTTTCGGTCAAGCAACCGAACGCGGTTCTATTGAATATATATATATATATATATATATCGTTTATATCCGAAGTCGTGTGGTTGAGCATGCAAAGGTCCGTCATTGAAAGAAAGCAAATCTGAATCGATCGCTCGACTCGGTTTCTTCTTTACAAAAACGATACCAACGATTTCCTCAGTTGGCGTGAATTATTGCGCCGAGCGGTGGTTCAAACGAAGCGATTAAAGTGATTTTCCGGTGTTGCACTTGCGCGCGCGAAAAAAAGCCGAACGTACAATGCGTCGATGGAAAAATTGTCGCGCGTTAAAAAAATGATTAGCCTAATGCGATAACGGAAGTTTCTGTTCGATTTTTTGTCGTCTCGCTCAAAATGACTGCTATTTCGAGCGGACGTCGAGGCAAAACAGCATTTAATTGACTGACATAATAACAAATTGTTGCTCGAAGTAACGGACAATGATACCAACGAGAAGAAGGCGAAACGGAATAAGCTCGAAAACGTATAATAATAAGCGAATCGCGTGAAATAATTTGAAAGAACGAAAGAAAGAAGAGAAATCAAAAAATAGACGTACGTCGCTCGCAGGCAGTTCGTTTTGACTTTATATGGGTAAACTGGCGCGCACTGTGTTAAATCGTCACTATGCAAAAGCTGTTGCCGTAATGATGATCATAATAGCATCGCGTTTAAAAATAGTCAACTTATCACTGGCACAATAACTGTTAAACCACCTCCATCGGCCTAGGTCCGACCAATAACGACTCGAAAATCCGGACGCCTTAATTTTTCCGCCGCGCT
The DNA here is from genome assembly GCA_022817085.1 of Psilanteris sp. ZL-2020. NCBI lineage: Eukaryota > Metazoa > Arthropoda > Insecta > Hymenoptera > Scelionidae > Psilanteris > Psilanteris sp. ZL-2020. The sequence continues at coordinate 6,399 of JABFQC010001857.1, forward strand.
GATACTTTCGACCGATCGGCGCAATCGAACTAATGGCCTTTTTTTAAGCCGAATGATACTTCTCATTAAAAAACGGAAAGCTGACCGGGAGGGGGCTCTATTCGGTTTGAACCGAAGCGCATTATTATCGGCTCCGAGAAATATTTTTCGAGCATAATGAATTGTGAAATTTCTAAAGATAAAGTAAATAGATTCCCGAAACGAGCACTGGAAATAGGTTGTAATTAAGGTTCCTTCTAATTAACGCCGAGCTTATTTTCTTCCTTTTTCACTTCGAGAAGCAGAAGCAGAAGAAGAGGGGAAAAAAACGACATTTTTGTAAGTTGATAAATATTAATAGGAAACAGTAGACGCGGCGGTTGTGTAACTCGGCGCATGATCGAAGAAAATGTGTGTCATTTGGAATAATGTGACGAGCAAAGTGAAATGTTATCATTCCGTTTGCCGTTTTTTTTGACACACGCGTTATTGGTTTTTTTCGTTCATTAAAAACTTCCTTTTTCATTTATATTAAATAACGTGGATACATATAAATATATATATATATATACTTATCACAGATTATTTTGATATCAATCGATTTATTTTTAATTCGTTATTGCTGGAAATCATTAATTTATGCAAACAGTGTATTTATATCGCACGGGCAATATAAATATACATTTATTAATTAGTGTTAAGTAAAACAAAAGACGTTCAATTATAAGATACTATCCGCAATTAACGTTTGGTAAGATTAAGATTATGAAATAAGACGTTTGAGCGGCGCCACAAAAATATCGTGCATGTTTAATTGGTCGGTTGCAAAGCCGCGCTCGAAGCGTCGCAATTGCGAATAAGTGTCTTCAAACATTTGCATCTAAAGCATACATTATACGAAATTCAGCGCGGCAATTCAGCAAGTTGCGCGCATTGTCAGGAACAAACAATTTCAGAACTGGCAAACTGGTTGGAAAATAACGAGCGAAATTGCAACGAGCGATTTGACCAGAGCCAACCCGGGCTTATCGGCGGGATTAATTGCGAACGACGACGCGATGCATCGGCGGCATAATTAGACCGTGAAATCAACGCGGGACGTAACTTTGGTCGAAACAGCGCGGCGTTTGCTCGCGCGAGATAAGCGCGGTGCAATGACCAGGCGACGTTAATTACGGCGAGTGCGCCCGCGACTTTCGTCATAACCGAGGCGCGCGAACCGAAATTCGATCCGAGAGAGACTTCGCTCGGACTCGGCCAAAGCGAAAGCCGACCGTTAATTTCATTATCAGCCGATAAGGCGGCCGATTGTTCTACCATAAACGGACGATCAAAATGTTAATTCGCGTCTTGCGTAATCTTATTGAATCAACACGTTCGGTAAACAATCTCGACTTGGTCGCGCGACGAAAATTTGTCGCGGCCCCGAGCGCGGGATTCATTCGAAAATAAATACCGATTTGTTTCGATCGAGTGACATGTTTGGCGAGAGTGCGTTTTACGGGAATAATGATATTGTAGAAACGATTATCGGAAAAATCATCCGGAAGCGGAGGCCGCGATTTTTTCGTCGCGCAAGATCGTTCGTTTCGAATCCAGGACCTTAGAACCGAGACTCGAAAAAGTATAAACATCCGCGATGCGATTGCCGATTGCCGCGCGGATGAACGCCGTTGCGGTGCGGGCATAACTCACGCCAGTCCGCTCCGAGAGTTTTCTTTATTTTTCCGTTATCAATGGCACTGTTCGTTACGAGCGAACCGAAAATTTATTCCCGGTTATAAGGAGTCATTAAGGAGAAACTCCGCTCGCTTCACCTGCGAGCGCCGCGAACCCGTTTGCCAGGCCGGTAGAGCGGATCTCGGGCCGCGACGTGGGAAATAATTCATTTCGGTTTCTGCCGCCGAGGCTGCTGAATAAAGGGGCGTGCACCGCCACGTGTGGACGGCACTTAACCATTTGCGACGCGCGCTCCGGCTGATAAACTAAACGCCTCGACGACGTGTCAGTGACCCCTCTCTTCTCGCTTCTTCTTCATTTTCTCCTGTCAATTTATTCGTCTGTTTCTGCGACTCGGCGAATATCCCTCCCCCTCCCGCCGTCTGCCAACACACAACCGCGCGGACACACAACGAGGCCTCACCGCGCGGCGATCGCACAGCAGTCACGATGACAAAGATAAAAACTCGAACCAATCCGTGCCCCGTCGACGCGAACGGCTTCTGCCGTCGTGACCTTTGACCCGGTACTTTGGCTGTCGCCGTTAGCCTAATCGCCCGAATCGGACCGATCGTCGGCGATTCGCGCGATTGTTTTCGCACGCGGAGCGAACCCGATATCGCTTGGGATACATCGCGACTCCGTTTAGATTCCGAACTTTCGTGATCGTCGCGCCGCGATATCGCCCACTGTTAGAGCCGAGCGTTTTTAATTGACTCGTTGCGCGAGGCGTTGATTCGTCGTTCGCCGAACAGACACACGGCGATCGCGAATGTTTTTCCCACTCGCGCGGAGACGCGCGGCGTGTAATTAAAACTGTCTGATCTGTCGACGCGTGACCTACGCCAAGCCGTCGCGCCGGAAACGTCTTAGATTCAGTCGGCGAAGCGTCTTGAAATTGGCGCGGCGGAAAAGGCGCCGAATTCGCGCGCAACGGTCGGCGATCGCGAGCAATTTTACGGTCAATTTCGCGCGATATCAGTCGCCGTTAACGATTTCTATTTCCTTCGGCGCGTCCACGGCCCATTGACCAGCGTCAAAACTAAAGTCGCGCGGACAAACAATGCCGCGATGAAATCGAGGAAAGCCTCGAGATTTGAATTTCTCAACTGTAAACATTGCTCGGCGGTGCGCGCCGGGCGTCTTTCTTCACGAGGCCGGCAAATTATTTACCAATTTTATTGCTTGCGCGCCCGAACCGCGCGGCGCAAAGTTTACACAACAAAGCGATTTGACCGGATTACGTGTATTCGCTTCTTATGTGAAAGTGACGCAAGCGCCGCGCCGACGAGGAAGAGGAAAAAATCGTCCAGTCGAGCAAATCAGTTCGATTTTTGCCTCGTTCGACGCGCTTTTTGCCGCGCCCGTTACCAAACCGTGAACGAAAACGCGGTCGCCGAGTGCCGGCAAAAAGGCGACTCCGATTTGCATTCGATCCGAGCGTTTCTACGAATCCGAGCGCGTTTGCGCACGGTGACTTTCACTTTCCGAAAATGCACATTTCCCTCGCGAACGTTTTCCGGCGTCGGAGGTTAAAAGAGCGTTTACCGATATTTGCCGACATTTCAGGATCGCGATCGAGCGACCGATCGATCGGCGGCTCGAGTCGGAACGAAATCGCCGGACGCTGCCTATCGGGAGCGAATTTTCCGGCGGATTGCGCAACTCGCGGCACAGTCGCGGAGTCGTTCGTTTTAATTGCGGTTATCGATTTCTCGGAAGCGATTTGTGGTGTCGATGAGAAATGCGGCGCGGCGCGCGGATAAAGGGCGAGCGAACCCGGACGCCTGACTTTTCGTCGCTGAGGCCGACGACGAGCTCTGGCTTTCACTTTTAAAGGTACTAATTATTCAGAGCGACATAGCTCGGTCGGTCTGGCTTTAATAACCAAAACCGACTGCGTGGCTTCGCGCGCGCTCGACTTCGGCCTTGTTCTTGCATGCGCTCGCGGCTTTCGGTTTTTCTCGTTCGGTCGGTTAATCGGAAAAGCCGGTCCGGCGTTCGCTCGAACGCATCGGTTAACGTAGACGCGGGTGTCGGCGAGCCTTTGTCCGACTATCGTCGGGACGAACTCGTTTGAATTCCTGGCCGAGCATTTTTATCGCAATCGGTTTCAGCTGCACCGCGTTCGAGCAGGCCGGAGAGAGTGCGAGAGATGGAGATATGTAGACAGAGAGGAGAGAAATTTAAGAACAGTAGTTCGTTTCACTTACTGATTGCGTAAAGTAACTGCGAGATAGAATTATCCGACACTGTATCATACGCGGATGTATAGACGCGAAAAACAACAGAAATTGACTGGACCTCAACAAAAAAATAAAAACAAAAATAAAAATCACTCTTATCAGCGTCGATCACTGGGGTAACCACACGAATCAAATCAACTCGTCGAACACGCAAAGTACGTTCCGGTTTGACAATCCGCAACTGTCATTGTAAACAATAATTCTGATTAACCGGTTGGCTATAAAATTTGTCCACAAACCCTATATATATAGCTCCGGATAACAGTTCTGGTTTTCCAGTCGCACCACTCGCAGACCGCGACGAGTCGCGCTGTCAGGCGCGCTTAAATGCCCTTTAAACCGACGTCAAGCAGCAAACCGCGACGCGACTCATCGTCCCCGTGCGTATCCACGCGCGCGCGATCACAAACTGGGCTCGCTTGTGACGTCCGAAGAGGAACCGTCGCGCGCCAGCCGAACGCCCCGCACAAGTTTTCCGCTGTCAATCGGTCGGCTCCGATTGGTCGCGCCGCAACAAGGTTGATACGTGCTTAAAGCGAACGTAAACAACATCCCCTCGCGGACGTGAACCTCGCCGGTGCACTGACACACGCGATACTCGAATAATAAAGCGCAACGCGAGCAGCAACAAACAACAACCTGTTACGTCGCGTCGCCGGAGACGTTTGAGAGTCACTGCGCGCCTCCGCTATAAAGAGAACAGCGAGAGGCTTCGACTGCACGTGCATGAAAGTAACGCCGACCGGAAGTCGATAAAAAGCCCAGTACACCCTCGTCACTCGGCACCAGCTTCTTGTCATGGGAACAGGACCTTAGAGCGCGGAGAAGGGGCACCGGAGAGGTCCAAGATAACGCGCCAGACAATGACGCGCGCTCGGCCGAACGAGCGGGACGACGGGGTGGGGGAGGGCGAGGCGGGGTGCGCACCGCCGGGAGGGGGGCGAGCAAAACGACCGAAGAGAAGGAACGGTCCAGACCGAAAACCTGCCTGGAACCCTCCCCGGCCAGCCCCGGCTCGTTTCGCAGTGACGTATTTTGTTCGGCCGCGGCGACCGCACGGAAAGCTCGGGGATGCGGGCCGCGGGCGCAATGAGGGGGGCGGTTTCCAAATTTGGTGACGTCGCGAAAGGCGGTTTCCAGTCTGTCGCAATCTCGTGCGTTACGCCAGACTGTTATAACACCGATTACGGATGCAAACGAAACGTCGATTCGACTGCGGAACTTCTATTTGTGGCTTCGGCGCGATACGACGGACAAAAAACGCGTTTTCGTAAACAAAGGCCACGCTTTTGGAAACGGCCTTTTCGTACAAAGGAATTGATTTCTTGTTTACTCGTGTCCAATTAACGCGAGTCGACAAAAAAGTTACTTAGCTATGAGAAGAATCTAGTTTCGTTCTAGCCGCTTAGTCATCTAATTAAACGAACCGAGCGTGTTCGACGAAAATTCTAACAGTCAAATGGTTTTCGACGGGCTCGAACGATTTTTCTTCCATTAATTTGAGCATCCGATTCGAACCGGTCGACCGAAATTTTCGGCCGCGGCAACGTTGTACGCGTGAATGCGAAACACGCGAGCGATTGAAATAATTCGCCGGCAATTACGAATTCGCGCGAAGGCCGCGTCACCGTGCGCCGCAGCTGCGGGTACGGCCCTGCGCCCGTACGTAGCGTGCGAGTGCACGCTTCGTGTTTTGGAGAGCACCGCGCGCGGAAAAGAGACGAGAGATGCGCGGGGGAACGAGGGGTGCCCGGCCGAGGCTGAGAAGAAGAGGCGAAAGACGACGAAGGAGGAGAAAAAAAAAGGCCGCGATGAGATTCCTCGATGCCCCGAGGTTCGATAATCGGCTTCTCGTTGATCTCGTGGCTCAACCTAATCTCCATCTCCTGAATAATATAACAAAACAGGCCCGGGATCCGGCGGGCGAATTCCAAGACACGCGAGCGCTCGGCCGCGAACGGGCGGGGGGAAGAAAGAAGCGCGACGCGCCGCTCGTTGACACCGTTTGGCCGCGGCTCGCTCGCCGCGGGGAACGCGAAACGGACCGAGCGGAACGGCGCGCGGCTTTGGGGCGCGCGCGGCTATTGGCACGCCGACGACGACGATGACGATGGGTTATCGAAAGACAAACAGCCGTCGATGATTGAACAACTGTTGCTCGGGCTGGTCGGGGGGAGGGGGCGGCAGCAATCGCGACGCCCGAGCGACGCGCGTATCATGAAACAAGACGGCATTTCGGCAGAACAAGTCGATCGTGAATTTATCTCCGCGGCGAAGCAAATGGAACGAGTGGCGTGGCATTGATGTCGGAGCGCGTGAAGGATGGGCGCAACAAAGGGAGAAAAAACGGATCTGGAATGGAAGAGATAAATAGAGTCACTGAATGGGAAAAAGGTTCGGGTCCCGGTATGCGGGGAAATTGTATCGCGGGGAAATGACGCGAGCGGCGCGCTCGCTCTTTAAAGCCTCGAGTGCGCGCGGCGAGGCGCTTTTTTCTCCCGAGTCAATTTTTGGACGATGGCCCTGCAACGGGGAACAATGTCCGATAATGAGCACCTTTGACGAAAATAAGGCTACGGGATGGGTTTACGACGGAGGGCCGTAAAACCCTGTCAATGACCCTTGTAAATAAGTCGGTGGAACCGATGGGTAGAAAAAACCTGAATCATAAAAGCCACGAAAAGCATGCACGAGCAAGGAATATAATTACGGTTTCTAATCTGATGTTTATACTGCTCCGAAATGAACGATTTCGTTAATCAAAGCAGGAATTTCCACTTCGGCCAACTTCCACTTTTATATCCGAAGAAGCGGTTCTGGACAATTATTAGTCAAACCGGTAGAGTGTCTTGCGCACGGATTTACGGCTTTGCGAGCGTTTTCTCATTATGATTGCGCTCGGAGGAATTACAGGAGGAACGAGTGTGCCGACGTGTCGCGCAATTCGGGGCCGTTAACAGCGGGATGAGCTTTCAAACGGCGTCAATGACTATCCGGGCGTTGAATTGTCTCCCGTGGGAGAATGCACAAAAGACGGGAGTGACAAATATGTTTCGAATTTAAAGCAGCAACGTTTCGAAATTTTACATCGACGCGCGGTACTGTAACCTTTTGATTTCGTAATCGACCCGTGATCCCGGTTTACCCAAAAGCGCTCTTTCCCGACGGCCAAACATATTTTTGTGGTCATCGACTTCCTTTTGATGAATAAAAATCAATTCCAATTCAGTCCGAGATAAAGCGCGTTTCGTGTGGAAGTAGATAAAAAGGAAAAAAAAGGAAAAAAAGAAAGGGAAAAAAATAAGAGTAAAGAGAGAAAAAGTCTCAACTCACCCCGAGGGCCGAAATTTCAAAGGCCCATCACGACAAAAGAAAACGGTCCTAAATTAGCAAACAAAGGCCGATGATAAGTAGTCTTTGGATCGTGAAAAAAAAAGGTGAAACTTTGGGTTTTTGACGAAGAGCCGTAAAATCGAGTCATTGACTTTGGAGACGCGGGGTGAAAAGAACGGCCGGTCTCAAAGATGAACAAGGGAAACGCCTTGGCGCTACAGATGCTGGAAATATGTCAGAGTGGCGCGCCCGTTTCCGAGACGGTTGATGTGGTTAACGTAGAACGGAAATTCGGACATTTAAATGACCCGGCGTAAAAATGCGGCACGGCCCAATGTCATTCGATACGTCATTTGTAAACAAGCTTTTCGGCAAATGTGGGTGGACCACTCGGGGAAAAGCCATTTTTCTTTTCAAAAATGTCGTGTTCCGTAGCACTTGAGACATTTTCAGATGGAAATTCGGATGACTCGATTGTTTGGAGGCATTCTTCGAGGTGTCGGGTACCTTTATATATATATATATATATTTAAGCATAACGGAACCTAATTTTTAACGACACTTCAGAAACGCTCGAACAATTAACGTTTGCACAGTGGGTCCCATTTTTCGGGACCGTTGTCCACGTGTGCAACACTTTTCCAAGCGTCATAATTCTTCGCTTTTGAGGACGCTCGTTCAGATTGATGATTCGTCGTGAAACGGCTGTAAAAGTCGCGCACCGTCGTGGCAGTCCGAGCCGCGAACCGCGCCACTTTTGGTCGAGCTACGCACACACCTTTGCGCCAAGATGGCCGGGCAGCGAGAACGAAACGAACCGACCAATCTTATCGCGTACTCGATTGCGACTTTCGAGGAACGCGGAAGCGCTCGGGCGGCGAGTTTCGCGACACTCCAAAGGTCCGCGACAGCGAGCCAGACGCGGAGACGAGAGCTACGTGGCACGGATCGAGCGGGGCGGCGTCCGCGAGATTTCCAGGAAGCCCGTCCTTCCTCGGAAAGGTCGTCCTGTTCCGCTCGAAACCGAAGAAAGGCCGCTCGACCGCGGCCCCGCCGACTTTTACCGCGCGCCAAGGCCAGAGGTCGTTCGCGCAACTCGCGACCGTTTCCTTCAATCAAAACTTGGCCGCAAACCATTGCAATTATATAAATATAAATATTGGGTTTCCTCGGCGAAAGCGAATAAAGCGAATCGACGCGCGGAGTAAATTCGGCCGGCGAGGCAGCCGCGCGGTATGTCCCGCTGTTCGGATCGCTACATCGAAAACTCGACGGGCGTGCCGTACGGTCGGCCGAATTTTTAACGCAGGTATCCGGCGCGAAATCCTACCTGGCGTCAAGCAGACGGAAACGGGGAAATGCTGTCCGTCCGAGACAAAACACTCTCGGAAGATCAATCTTGTTGACACTTGCCGCGCTCGAGAGCATTACCTCGGGACTGAATTATGAAACGCCGTTATAACCCCGACAATGCCGGTATTCAAATGAGAAATGGACCTTTTTTATAGCCGCTTGTTTGAATTTTAAGAAGCGGTTTATGGTAATCGTGGTTACGGAATTCGGCAACGGGGATTTAAGGAACGCCGGAAAACGACCGAGCGACCGAGTTAATGAGACAATCGCGGCGACTCGATCGCGCGCGGGGCTTTGATAACGGTTCCCGAGTCTGCCCGACATAGCGTCGTATATAATTCGATCCCTCGCGCGTCGGACGAGCTGCCGGGTCGTCGGTCTTTTATCGCCGGTTAATTTAACAGCCGAATTAACGCGACGGCACGGAACCGCCGCGCGGCGTAAACACGTCGGTAAAACAGGGAGACGAGAACAGAGCTTGGCATTGCCGTGCGGCTAATCGGTTTCGAAAATTTGAGCGCGGCTCTAAACCAGTTTTAACAGCGCGACGCTAAAAATAGCGCGATCCAAGTTAGATTCGAAAAGCGGGTTGAAGCGGTTCCGAATTCAAAGTTCCGTTCCACTTTTGAACGTGCATTAACATATCGACGTTCGAGGTAAGTGCGCGATAATTCGGCCAAGACACAAGACGGAAGTAACGGACTGTTTGGCAGGTGTACAAATAACGACGCGGTAGCGGGAAACTACCGTCGTAATAATAGAGCGCACGCTCACAGGAAGGCATAATTGAAAAGTTACAAATATTTTTGCGAAGGAATCCGCAGGTATATATCGACGCGTCGTTCGTGCGCACTGAAAGACGGAGCATGTGACACACTGAGTTGCAGAATGAAGATAATTATAATGTCCACTCGAACCCGGAAACAATATATACATATATATGTATATATATATTGACGTGACGGCGATCTTTTTTTCTTTTAATTTTTTGCTCCTTCTTTCTGTGTTATGACGTCTCAGCCAGGATTCTTCCCGCGTCTAAATAAACATTACGTTCGAAAGAAGGAAATAAATCAAAGCACGCATATATTTCAAGTCGACTGAAATTCAAATTAGATTTTTACTTCGAAATTATCTTCCATTTGTCTCGTTGCTTTATCATTGCCCGCCGTTCGTTCGCAGCGTCTAACAAACAACGAGCCTCTCGCAAATGTATTCCGCGCGAGCCAAAAAGTAAAACGAGTATCCTTGCTTCGATACCGCCGCGCTGAGTAATACTAATTACGCGAGTTCGTCAAAATTCCGGAAGTTGCGCGAAGGCCGCGTCGCAATAAAAAGCTCCGCGCGAATCAGCGCGCATAAATTTGAATGCAAAAAGCACGGCGCATTTGAACTCCGGCACGCCGCATTCTCTGAAACATCAAATTTGTATTCAAATAAGACGTTCGAGCGCGTCTTCGGCAGCTTCCGTTTGTCTTTCCCATTGTTTTGCCGTTCGCATTTTTAATTGCTCATTTCGTTTGTCATCCCTTTTCCGTCAAAGTAGCGACGGTCCACTTTTTTTTCCGCCGCGTCCAATGCACGCGCAAACTAATTCACGCAGCGACTTTTTAACCGCGACGCGCGTCTTCTCAGCCAAAACATTAAAACCGATTGAATTTCGCGCGCAAAAAACGCGCGCTTTTTGCGTTATTCGCGCGGGAGCAAAAAGTTGTTTGTAGGATTACGATGACGCGATCGTGACAATTATTAGCCTTTTTGTTCGCGCGACTTTTTGCCGGGAGACGGATTCAGGAGCGACAGTCGCGCTTCTCGTCGCAAAAGGCGTTGGAAATTGCCTGGCTCGAACGATGATGGATGCGGAGGGTGCAATTTCGGGGCAGCTTTTGCCCGTTCGGCCATCGATTGGGCTATACCGCGCCGCGTTCAGCCTCGTTATCGCTGCGATTGATGGCGGGTTTAAGAAAAGCAACACGCTGATCAATTTTATTCGGCGCTGGGATACTTTTATAATAGGAAGTGCGTGAGATTTTGCAACCGATTGTGTACGATTATGCGATTCACGTTGGAAGGAATTAATGACGATGCCTCCGCTAATCGGAGAGATAGTTTTTTTACTATTCGGCGAGGAGAGGAAGTTAATGATTTGTTTTTTTGGTATAGTTGGTCTTTGTTTACTTCTGAAAAACGAAAACTATTTCTAGCGGCAATTTGACATAACGATCTTTTATATATATTTATAATAATACAATTTATGCCATCTGCTTAGAGTGGCATTTTGTCCAGAGCACACGCATAGAAGGGATATGTTGATACAACCAAAATTTTGTTCATTTTACCAAAATTTGGTTGAATGTACAAAATATTTTGTAAATATAACAAAATTTTGATTGAATCAACATATCACTTCTTTGTGTGCACTGTTAGAAAAAAGTGTCTTAAGTGTAACTTTTTTAAGATACAAAGTCACTTATTTAAGTCTCCGGTCTTAATGCGTGATGTAATACATTTGATTAAGACACTTAGGCGTCTTGATTAAGTCGCTTTGTGTCTTAAGGAAGACACGTATATTGTATATTTTTAGCAGTGAGTTGAGTGTCCTTTTCAGACATACATTTAATGTTCAATAATGTGCTGTTGGCAGTAATGTGATTAGATTTTTTTGTTAGTCGGCTGACCATTAATATATAAATATATATATATATATATGGGTGAGTGACAAAATACATAATTGTCAAACTACATAACCCTGTAATGTATATCTATATTC
>JABFQC010001858.1:0-17794 GCA_022817085.1 Psilanteris sp. ZL-2020
ATCTTCTTGCGAGCTGACATTGCATTAGAGGTAGTCACAAGCAAACAAGCGCCAGGTGGCGACTACCGCAATTTTCATTTCCAACGTCGCGTTATGTCCGCTCGCTTTGATCACCCAATTTCAATGCGTGTCCATTATTTATTGTCGTCGACATCTAATCGGTTTGTTATAGTTGCATAAAATTGATACCAACGGAAAGAACGGCCAAGTGACGATCCGGGGAGATCCGTCGATGCTGTGCTAAAGGTGAAATAGATTGATTAAATATTGCAAATACGTACAGATTGCAAGCGAGAAGAAACGTAATTAATTTGTATACGTGTGGGATAAAAATTAATGCATACAACAAATTACTGGTAATCGTTGTCGTAGCTTTTTTTCAGCTCCCTTTTTTTACACGACTGCGAGAGAGATCGATGGATCAAAGATCCACCACGGTAATAAGCATCGCGCGTAACACTGCGAACTTTAAATGGGAAATTAATATATAAATAATATTCAATCCGCGGAATAATTATGAAAAGCGTTAATTAGTATTTTGCATAAACCGTTGTCAATTTTTTTCGTCCACCTCACGATGACATTATTCTTATCATTATGCTTTAATTACAGCGTCGAGAGAGAAAAAAACGCGACATTATTTTCTTTTTTTCGTCCACGAGAGTATATTTGTCACATTATGTATTACACTTTCGTTGATCATTGATCAAGAAATTGCTTGGTTTGATTCTATCTAAGAATTGAAACGGATGTATAATTACAGTTTATTTGGTAATTGGCATTATGTAACCTATTGAACGTGTTTGTATGACATTAACAAAGACTGTTATAATACATCCATGGTCTTAAATCTGACAATTCATGCAAATTCTTAAGTCTATTTCTGTGAAAAAAAAATTATCGTAAAACCATACAAAAACGGTGCTTTGTTAATACGGCCACCCAATGCAATAAAACTTTTTGCAGTATAAACCGTGTCACTCGTCTATCATCAACATTATCACAAAACTGGCATCTTATTTGCCAGGCGAATGTGAAGATGATGGACATGTGTCGTGCGATTATAAATGTGGTTAAAATCGAGCGACACCTACACGCTTGTCAATGGGGGGTCTTTCGAGTTTGTCACATTTGACAGGTGGCAGAGGTTTGGCCAGGATTTATCTGTCATACGACCGGATAATCGATTAAGCTGCTAGCTATCGAGAAAAAATTTGAAAAAAAAAAAAAATGATTATACGTTAGTCGAATTCTAAGAGTCGATAGCACATTATCTGTTACTTTGCATTAAAACTCAGTGACTCGTGTTTCGTACCTTTTCTCCATTTCTTGAAATCATCTCGTACACCTTCATTCAAACAAACACACCCAAAGCGTTATTACGTTTCTGCATTGGTTTTGCGATCTTGATTAGCGTGGCGTCAGTCAGCGAACGTTTTGCCAACAATAAATTGAACGTGGAAAGGCATTTGGATCGTGATACAGGGTGTGGTGGCGCATTAAAATCCACTATGACTGGGATTTGAATACGCTTTAGACAATTTTAATAATACGATAAGTAGTCCCCGTTGTAAAACGAACGATCGCTGTATTGATCGGTCGAGAATTATGACAGTTGTTGGCTTGAATGAAATATGTTACGTTTTGATTGATTTCAGTTTGGCAATTCCTGTGGCACACAACAGGAATGCCCAATTGTTTCCAACATTCCTAAGAAACCTGCAATAGATAAATATTCAAGTATTTATTCGATTGTACATTTCAAAGTTACATAATTTATTTACTCTATAACCCTATAAGGAATCAATCGATGCTCGCAATGAAAAAGATACTTATAAATGATCAAATCGAACATTTTTTTTGTGTGTAATTTACATAGCAAAATTGAATTTGTACAATTCGGTATAAATATTCCAGAACACCAATTATCCGTAGCATTTTTGTGTCACGTGAAAATCATTAAATTAATATTTTATTTTATTAAATATGTACAAGCTGTGCTTTTATGAGCTTATGATTATTTTAACGACAATAAATTTGAAATGCATAAATTCCATTGTTATAGTAAAAGCAAACTTTTTGCATCGCTTCGAAATCAATTTTGCATTAATAAATTCACATGCATTATGTACAAACGCAACATACAACTAAAATACATTTTACTTTGAAAATTACGCACAATGTTGTCAGTTTTTCTAAGTACTTTCTTGTTTTCAAAGAGGTCATTTGAATGTTTAATTCTATGCCACAGTAAATACTTGAACAATTTATATATTAAAGGTACTTGCGAAAGAAATCTTTTGAAAAAGTGTTATAAATTATAGATACGTATTTATAAATGTATCTGTACCTATGTAGTTACCGAAACTTTGTTTTTTCAGAGTCGCATGCCATATATGCGCGCTATGAGTATGGAACAACGGTGGCAGGATTTGGCGACGTTATTCCCAGATTTTAGTTTACCAACCCATCCGGGTTATACTGGGCACGGAATGAGCCATGGTCATTATGAAGCCCCTCGCAATGTGGTTCTTCATAATGCAACTCTGGCACCACCAGTCGGAGATCTGAACGCCACAGGACCCTATCACAATGTTGGTGAGTACTAATTTAAAAAAGAGTTGTATTAAATACGTAGTATTTATAAAATTCTCGTAAATATGTCAATACCATACAATTCTGAAGCAATTTTAACAATTACAAAATTAATTTACCTATTAAATTGTAGTTATTATAAACATTTGTAAAAATGGTCCAAACTATTTTATTATACGAACTAAATTGCTGAATGATGCAGGTGGACCGTCTAATTTGGGATCAGCAGTGGCAACGTCTATGAATTTGACAAACAGTAGCGAACCAATGGGTGGAGAAAATGGAGCTGCATATAAATCCGAACCAAACGACATGATGTACTATCACACACCAACATCTGATACGATTAACCAAACTACAGATGGATTCCTTTCTTCTTTGCTCAACGATGAAGATCTTCACTTGATGGATATGGCAGTCAATGATGGTAAGTTAATAAAAAAAAATTTCGTGATATATGCAATGTTTATTAATCATATAATCTTAGTTATGCATATCAAATCTATTATATACAAATATATCGGATATTTAATTAAATCAAAATTGAGTTTGTTAGTATTTCACATTTTAATTATGTAAATTCAATTAGAATTATTTCCTATTTTAAATAATAATTTAAAAATAAACTATCTTAATTCATATTATGATTAAATAGTTCAATAAATTGCAACTGAAATGTTCTGTTCGTATAATTTTATTATAAGAAACTTGTATAAAATAATACATTTATTTCAAATCAGTCTTGGTGCACTAAGATTCCTAAACAATCTTATAAGAAGGAACCAGTACATAAAAGAAATTTGACTTTTGATATCAATTAAGCTCAAAGTGTACACTTGGTACCAAAATCATTTATAAAGAACACAGCAAAGTAATTAGTTTGTAGTACAATTACAGTAAATAATCAAGTTTAATATATATTTGTACATATTGTAAGGAATGTTCTTTGATTTTCAAACTTTACATATGAAATAAAAATAAATTTATTAGAAATAAAAGTGCTTGGAGCATCACAGTGTCTTTTTATAATGATTATACTTTTAAAATAATAGACATTTGTTGATGATGCGTTTTTCACCACTCCTCATCGGCTTCTGCAGAATTTGGCACACTAAATCCTTGATCTTCTGTTCCATTGTCATTGAACTGAAAAATACATGTTAATGTTAATATTTGTATGTTAATTTAAAATTAAACTACATTTTTATAATACTAATGTTATAATTTCATTGTATTTATGCAGAATATTTATCAATATCGTACTAACATAATTTATATTTATTAAATATAATTAAATAATAAATACATTTTCAAAACATTTAAATTCTATGTCAAGATGATTTACACTAAACAATTCAAACAATTAGATGTGTTGATTAATTATTTAGAATTATTAATTGTTTAAAGCTTATAAAATAATTTTTGTAAAAAAACCTATTTCAAAATGAAACAATTATTAAATTAATATTTGAAGAAATATTAAATATATTCTAATAATGTTTTTGAATTAATTTCTATAATAAACTTTTATTTCTTAAAGATAGTGTATTAATTAAAACTAAAGTCAAAATTTAAAGTAATAATATAATACATTTAAAGTTTAAAAAATAAATTACCTTGCGGAAGTCTTGTCCGCCAAATTGGGTTCGTCCAGGCATAGCCGAATATTCTTGATCACTCTCTAACCAATCTGGAACTTCTTGTCCAGCTTGTTTAGCAATCTTGCATAGAGCTTCCTTCATATTGGCATTTCGATCAGGATCATAAAAACTGGTGGCCTTACCCTCATTGCCAACTCTTCCAGTTCTTCCAATCCTATGGATGTAATCATCAATGTCCCTTGGAAGATCGAAATTAATAACGTGCGAGATGTTCTCGATATCTAAACCTCTTGACGCAACATCTGTCGCCACCAATATTGGCGTTCGACCTTCCATGAAATACGCCAAAGCCTGTTCTCGTTGCTTTTGACTTCTCGCTCCATGCATAGATATTGACATAAGATGTCTCTCGCAGAGGAAAGATGCAATAAAATCAACGTTCTTCTGTGTCTCCACGAATATCAATATCTTACTCTCTTTGTTGATATTTTCATTTTGTAATAATTCAATTAATTTTTGCTTCTTCTCGTGTAATTTCACTTCATAAAAGTATTGTTTTACATCTGCACAAGCTTCACCAACAATACCAACAACTAGAAACAGATAATCTTTCAAGTAACGTTGTGCCAATTTTTGGATATCATTCTGGAATGTAGCTGAGAACATGAGCACTTGTCTCTTTTCACTGGGGACCATAGTCTCGTGGTCCATGATATGCTCGATATCTTCAGCAAAGCCCATGTCTAACATATGATCAGCTTCATCCAGAATGACGCATCGGATATTTTCGAAACTAATTCTTCGATGCTCTAAAAAGTCCTTCAAACGACCCGTAGTGGCGACCAAAATGTGACAACCACTTGCTATCTTCTTTGCTTGGTGATTCACCTCAGCACCACCATATATCATCCGATATATCAAGGTAGAATCGTTTGCAAACTTGTGACACTGCTTACAAATCTGCTGCACCAATTCGCGAGTTGGAGCAAGGATCAAAACTTGTGGTGCGCATTTTGATCTCTCACATTCCACTTGGTCTTCCAAGAGTTTGCTCATAATAGGCACGAGGTAAGCAGCAGTTTTTCCAGACCCAGTTTGGGCACAAGCCATCAGGTCACGTCCAGCTAGGATTATAGGTAGAGCGTACTTCTGAACAGGAGTTGGTTTACTGTAACCAGACTTTACAATTTTTTCTTGGAGCAGCGGTCTAATTTGTGGATTATTAAAAGATTCCATTGGTTTTGGAATTGGTTCATTTCCAGTCACTCTTACTACTATATTGTCGTATTTACCAAAATTAATACCTACACAATGAAAAAAAGATTATTAGAGATTTAATATTTGATGTTGCACAATTTCTGATATTAAGGTTTGTGGTTATTTAAATATCTATAAGCATCAAACAAAATTCATACATTCTGCATATATTAAAAATTAAATATTTACAAGTACATTGAATTAAGTACATGCATTGGAAAAAATATAAAAACAATTTAATATTAAATGATACATAACATTACATGAACTTTGATTATTTATGATAACTTAGCAACCAATATGTAATTGCAAATTTAATTGTTTTGTGTATGTAAATAAATAAATACAAACCTGATGCAACGCGTTTATAGATGACGCTTTCATCGTTAGATAATTCAGGAGGTATATAATCAACCCGTGGCGGTTTTGACTCCAAGTCATTGTTTTCATTATTTCCATTTCGATCTCCACCACCTCGGCCACCACCACGGCCACCACCGCGACCTCCTCTTCGACCGTCTTCAAAATTGTCACCATCATTTTCTTTATCATCGTCTCCATATTTTTTTCTTCCACCATAACCACCGTCATTATCGTCATCATTACGGTTATATCCACCTCTTCCTCCGCGTCCACCTCTACCTCCACGACCACCACCACGTGGTTTATAACCACCATCATCTTCATTGTCATTGTCATTATTATAACTTCTGCCTTCTCCCCAACTATTCTCTCCATTTCTATTTCCTCCTCGTCCTCGTCCACCACCTCTTCCTCTTCCACCGCCTCTGGCTCTATATTCGCCGCCATCTTCTACATCATCGAAATCACCATTTGTCCCTTCATTATCGTCATTTTGACCACCGCGATAACCTCCTCTACCACCTCGTCCCCCTCGGCCACCGCGGCTTCCTCGATTTCCGCCGCCACCACCACTGTATCCATTATTAAAACCAGAATCAAAACTGTCTTCTAAAGAATCATTTTTGGAATACCCTCTTCCTTTATTAAATGATTTTCCTTCATATCCACTATTAGAATCCTAAAATTCATATTAATTTTGTTTAATTATTTTCATGTTTTAATATCCATGTGATTAATTTATATAAATGAATTATTTTAGCATACTAAGCATTACACTACTAAGAGATTTTAAATCTTTATCTAAGATATTTCTCATCAGAGAATGCAGCTGTTTAATGTTTTTTAAGTATTGAATACTTGAAAGTCAACATGATACTCTTGTGTAGTTAAAGTCATGGTTTTCTTTTATGTATTTTATTTTACTCTAAACATCATTATAATAGCTCTTTCATGACAAATATTGAATTTCATATTATGAAATATATA
The DNA here is from genome assembly GCA_022817085.1 of Psilanteris sp. ZL-2020. Classification (NCBI taxonomy): domain Eukaryota; kingdom Metazoa; phylum Arthropoda; class Insecta; order Hymenoptera; family Scelionidae; genus Psilanteris; species Psilanteris sp. ZL-2020. Next base: position 6,804 of record JABFQC010001858.1, read on the forward strand.
AAACTTAAAATTATTTTATTATTTTTTAAACAAAATTTTACTTATTTTTATTGACAAAACTATTCAAAATTAAAAAATTTTCATTTATTTATATCATTTTGATAAAAATTAAATATTATTATTTGGTATAAATAATATTGTCAAATAATATTTGATAAAAGTAAAATAAATTGTATTTTTACATTAGAAAAATTATCTTTGTTTATTTATAATTTTTTTAACAATTTATGAAAGATTGTTTATTATGCCTTTTCCAAACAAGAAGTGTTTTTATTAATTATAATTTTATTAGCATATAATAATGTTTAAATATATTTTTGCATGAGTAAACTTACATTTCTCTCGGGTGCAACCACAGGAGCAGAATCATCCCAATCGTCATCCATTGTGTAGTTTTGTCTGTATATAATGTGTTATTTTTAACATATACATATTTTTTTTATTTTTGTTTTATCATGTGTTCTATTTACTAATATGAAATAATCATAATTTGCATAATTTATACAAAAATTTATAATTTACGTTATTGTTGTTTTTGTTAAATAAACTTAAAATAATGGAAATTAAATAACTATGAATCATATTAAGATAGAAAAAAAAAAAAAAAAAAAAACAAAAACAAAACAAAACGATAGTTTGTTAAGATTTCTATAAAAATAAACATCTACATTTTAATCTTTGTATACAAATATCTGAACAATTTTATTAAAAAATAAACAGAATTTTTTTATTCAAGAAAACTTTAATGCAAAATAGATATAATTTTATACATATTTTTAAAAAAATATTAAAAAATTTTCAAAGATGTACCAATAAAATGCAAACAATGCCTCTGATGCTTTGAAGGTCAAACAAATAAATATACTCTAACACAAACCAAGAACGTGCACAAAATAAAAGAAAGGAATATTTTTATTTTAAGACAATTAAAAAGCTACACAGAAAATGAAATATTTCCCGAAAACTTAAAACATGGTAACAAATGATATTTCTAGAAATATGCTTTATTCGTTCACTATGTTTATAAAATATTCGCATTATCTTATTTAAAAATGAAATTCTTTTATTAAAATTTTAATATTAATATAATAAGAACAATTATAATTGTAACAATGGACTATTTTGCAATTAAATTCATATATGTATACATATTTACATAAACGTTAATATATGTTGAACAAATTTTTACAAAATTTGCAATACAAGGTATTGTAAATTGAAAGAATGCTTTCATTCTATTTGTTTTAAAACACTTTTCTTTATTCCTTTATTACAATAATTTGTAACCTTACCTAATTTTTCACGTTAAAAAAGGAGATCCTTGTCACTACTAACAGCAATTAATTGCAACAAATGTTTCTTTGTAACGTTGTTTTAATTATAGAAGCAAATAATAAGTTAACTATTTATTTAATTTAAACTATAGTCTTCACCGCTTAGACAAACTTACTTATCGAACGACGGTCAGAACGCGTTTGCCCGATTAAACGAAGTCTGATGAGGCATTAATGGTAACTTTTATTACATCGGAAGAGAAAATAAGTCGGTAACCGTGATGCGCGTACAGTGGCGACGAGACGCACAGTGCCTGCCGCGCGAACTACACACTCAAAGCGCGCCACATTTGAATTCAAATACCTAAAAACTAACTATTAAATTAAAAGTAATACGCAAACGTACACAATTAATAACAATAATTACAACCAGACAAGAATTTATTGTATTTTGTTTCAAATTATTACGTTCTCTTTTTATAATAAACCAGAGAACTTATATACATTCATCGTTCTTTCATTCTTCTTTACCAACTGAACAAATAACTATTTTTGTTTTAGTTTCTGCAACATTGAATTTGAATATTCTTGACGTAAACGTTAGTTTTTAAATATTTTATTACTTAGTTAGAATTAGTTTATTTTAAAAATAATCATAATTATATATTACATAATATATTTTTATATATAAATACATTACTAAATGAATCTATTTGAAAATTCTTTCTGCGGTAAAATCATCAATCTTGTTTTTAATTTAAAATTAATTTAAATAATTAAGCAAGTACTATGATTGTTATTATTAATATTAAAGTACAATTCATTTGTTTATCGGCTACGTATTTTGACCGTTATAAATCGAATACAAAATTAACACATTTCTTAATACATATATATATATATATATATATATATAAAGCTGTGAAAGGGTTAAATTAACGATTAATTTTCATTGCACGAATCGTCGGAAACAACGAATATTAAATGTAGAAATATATCTGCGACTTTTGTGTTTATAAATGTGCTGCGTCATGTAAGCCGTATGGCACACGAACACCTCGTCCTTGTGTGCAGGCGTATTAAAGATGTGTACAAATTATTAAGTGACGAATACGTACTGCAAAAAAGGTCAATTATATTTTTTCGGTTTTTCCGCTTTATACTGTAGTTTCTGTTTGTCATAAACAAAATAGAAAAGCTGTCGGTTTTAATAACCAAAATAATAATAAATATTTTTTCACGGTAAACATTTTTTGTACACATTTTTATATTTAAATACACATATATCTATATATACATGTATACACATTAGGTAATAGATTTGTCAAACATTTTTTTTTATCTTTTTGTTTTTTTTTTTACCAATTCATAATTTGTGAATATTTATATTATAAAAATGCGTACAAGTCGATTTATATTAATTCTGGTATCTTTTTGTATTTCGACGTGGTGGGACATAACATTTTCTAACCGTCGGTGTTATATTCATAATTAAATTCGTCCCATATTGGCGCTTGTTCGCTTACAGGGGATTTCAATGGACGTTTATTTTTACTATTTTTTTACTCCGTTGGCTATCATTGTTTTTTAACGGATCGTTATAAAAGCGTAAACAAGACGTCTATTTTGTTTATGTAAAAATTAGTTATGGCTTTGTCGTTTTCATATTTTCCTTCGCTCATGACTATTAAACGTTTGTATTTTCTTCGCGGCTTGTCGACGACGTTTGATGTGAAAAAATTTCGCATTGTCACAGACAGGGGCTCCACTTCCCCTCAGCTTCTACTCCCCCCCCCTCCCCGCATACCATCCGCCATACCTATTTTCGTTTCATTTCTTATTTATTTTTTAACAGCATTTTTAAAAATATAATTCAGTGCATTGATCAAGAACGTGCTTATTAAAATCTTTTCAACATTATGCAGCGATTCAAACGTTTTGTCGAGTAACCGTCGACTTACAATTCGCTTACATCTGGCGACAAAAGTTGTCATTGTCAGAATATCAATCTTATCAAGTTGATTACATTATTCCCAGATATCAAAAGAAGTCAAGGAAATGAGTTTCGAAGCGATATATTTCTACGTTTACATTAATCAACAAAGTATTACATATTTTCACGAAGAGAAAAAATAAAGATCTATCGTTGTTGAAGCTAAATATATAAATTAATCGTTTGATTTTTAGATCGAATTAAAGGCGCGACGCGAAAGGGAACACGATTTTGAATTGTAAATACGAACTTACGAACGGAATAAAATTGATATTAATTTCAATCGCGTTAAAACCGACAAAGAAATAAAGGAAGGATTCGATCGTTCAAATTATTATTTCGCAACACGAATTGATTACATTATTTTTTTATTTTTGTTTTGTTTTTGTTATTAAACGACAAAGAACGTTTGATTTATTAACAAAACGAAATCGAATTGTTCTTATCAAATATTTGAATTAGCATTACGTTTGAATGAAGAAACGCTTGTTGGCGCACCACAAATCGAAAGTTTGTTGAACCGAAACTTTTATCGTTGCAAATCAATTAAACTCGTACAATCATACTCGATTTGCACACTCGAACGTACTTTTCTCGGGAAACGTGAAAAAAAAACGACTTTCTTGATTATCTCTATTCCGGCATTCCAGTCATTATTGTCTGATAAAATGGAATAAAAATAAATCAAAACGCTATTTACGATATGAAAACAAATTCTCGTCACAAAAACTCAAACGATGCAAGAAAAAAGTATGAAAACGAAAAAAACAAACCTCACCCGTGTGTTTATTTTAAAAATTAAACATTACAAACAAGCAGTTTCGAACGTTTCGAATAAAAAGCACGTTCAAGGTCAAACTGCTTAACAATAAACCGCGCGTTTGCCGTGGAATGCATAGAAACAAACTCGATCGAATGTTACGGAAAAGAAAATAAAATGAAAAAATTTTCAAACAAAATATTCCTTTCGTTGCAACAAAAAAACACCAATCATTCAATTCTTCTCGAATTATTTTTATTTACTTTCGTGCCTGTCCGAGCGTAAACGCTATTCGTCTCTGTTGACGTTGGTCAACAATTGCGTCTGTTCTTGTCCGTCCCGTAACACTTGGACGACCATGAAAATTCTAATCTTGCTATTCCTCAGCGCGATACAATTACCGCGACTGCAATACGCACTGATTAATTTTATTGAACCGAGTAAACCCGCAGCCTTGCCGCTGCGAAGTCGGCAACGCCTTGCTGAATGTTTACCCGAGATTGTTCACGGTGAGAAACATCTAATCGTAATCTCTATTTAGACCGTTTGACGCCGCGTTAATGTTACAGTCACATGAATCACCGGATTTAAACGGCTGCGGATTCATAAAACCAGTTTTATTTTATCATCGCTCGCGCAAGCGTTATAACACGATGATTGTCTAGCGCATACATAAATTCACTTTTCTTCCGTGCAAAAAACAATGGCTTCATAAATATGTATGCGTTTCGTACACGTCGGGTGATCGGGGAGTCTTCGAATGCACCGTAATTTGTATAACAAACTTGTCCTCTAATTCAGCGTTTATGTTTATTCGTATTGTTTATATAACGGATTAAAAGGACGTTCGGCCGAAATCTTAAACAATGGAATAACAAACACGAAACGCAATATTTTACGATCGATTTTTATGGTCCATTATTACACAACGGCGTATGCATGTGTACACACTTATACAAGCGTATACGTACGTATTGATGTTAATTTTGTTATAACATTTATTTAACAAGTTACAACTTGAACCGTAAGACGTTTCGATTCGGGGTATTGTTGATTTCGAACCACGTGTAACGCGAGGTGAGGAACACTGGATGGAGGTTGAGGTGTCGCAGCGGCGAATCGCATTATCACCGGCGAACGATAAGGCCAGTATCCAGCGACGGAGCCGCGTCACGGTGCGCGCTTTTGCGAGGTACGAATGCAGTCGTCGCCTTCGATTTGACACGGCGTCGTAACGCTTTAATAGTCATCGAGTTATAAATCCGCACCGTTCGTCGACGCCGATTCGCCGAGCCCTGCTTAATTGTTACGGTTAATCCATCATAAACAATGATTCGTACCGTGATACAACCGTCCGCGTATATCTTCATCTTGTTATTGAATTGCAGATACTTGAACGCACGAATCTATATAGGAATATTTTCTGGTTCTAAATGACCCCAAAATGCATGCTTAATGTATATGTTGACCGAATTTCGGGGTTTTTTTAAATTTTAATTTAATTGTTTCATAATTTCCTCCGTTCAAGTTTTTGACAAATTCTAATCACCAGGGCCGTAGTTAGATTGTCCGAAAGTGGTAGGATCATAAAACTGTATTTATATATATATATATATATTGCAAATAACAAATTTATATACCAAATATGTAACCATACAATTTTACGGTCTTCAAACAAAAAATACATACATATATATTAAATATTGCATATAAGGTCATTCCCTGTAAGCATCGATATATATAAAACTGTGACTCAAATTATGCTACGTAATTAAATTACATGATATCCGCACACAGACGTTCTAACAACACACCCGCATGCGCGCACACGCACGCACGCAAGTGTTCTATATTGACTTTGCAAAATGTCCTCAAAAGCGCCACCACGTGTGACGCGACGAACTGAAATTTTCGCGTAAATAATTCATCTAGCACGAAGACCTCCTCGAAACAAACGCAACGCGCGTAACCGAAAGCGCCGCTGTTCCGCGCGCGCGACGACGCGGAAGCGTGATTCGTGCGCGAAAATGCAAACGCCTGAAGGAACGACGATCCGTCGCATCGATGTCATGATTATTCATCGGTCGCGCGTGATTCAACACTTTTCTCGTCGACGCTATTAGTGAGCGCACCGATGCACGCGTGCGATCAAAAACCCGAACTCGGCGGACGCGCGTGCCCGCGCAAAACACGCGTGGCTCGCTTCGCCCGCGTCACGTGATCGTTTACGGCTGCGCCCCTGTGTCCAAAAATTGCCGGTCCAAATGGGTCTCGACATTTCCATCGCCTTCGCACCAATCAACGGTAAATATACGTTCGACGCGCGATTTTAGTGCGCCCGCATTATTGAATTGTTTTGGGTTTGTTTTCGTTGAAGCTTTTGTTGCGAGTGACCTCTAAACTTATTGGCTCGATTTTTTTTTCAGTAAACAACCGTTATGCCGTTTCCACGAAAAACCGCGATAAAATAAAAAACGATCGTTTTGCGATCGCGACACGTATGTACGAAACGCGCGCCTCGTTGGCCAAACGCTGACTCACGCCTGCTGGCACTTGTCATTGCAATTCGATTGCCGTAATTACCTGGGCAAAGTTATTCGCTCCGCGTGACATCGGGCGAGGGACATTTCGCGGGCGCGCTCGTCGATCGGGCCCGACCGATCGTGCGAACGTCCCGCGCGAACCGATTTAATTGTTGCGCGAAATCGTCGACAGTGACGACGCCGCGAACCGAGCGGTTTATCAGTCGTGAACTTTGGCTTGAACTATATTTCTAATCTCGGTGCAAAACGGGCGACGGTTGGCTCGGCGATCGGTGCGTCCGCTGCCAATAAGTGCGACGAGGACGCGAGTATTCGTTTGCGCGTGGCGTCAACGAGGAGCGCGAACGTGCGTAGACCGCGTCGTCGAATCATCGGAATAACATCGATTCGGAACATTGAAAATCGTCGGCGTATTGCGGGCGTCGTCACGTGGTCGCGACGAAATTCAAATTTCGCTTTTAACGGCGAGGCCGCGACGGTTAACGGAGGATCGTTGGAACGTTGAGTTCGGTCGGGTGAACTTCGACGTTCGCTGCGTCATTAATTGATCGAGCGTGTGAAGTTTTATCGTCGGCCGTTGTTATGTAAGAGTTCCGGGGGTCTGGGGACGCTTTTGAGAACGTTGAAGCGGCGCGGTCGAATTTTGACGCGAGGCTTCGCGTCGCCGAAATGAATCACCGGCGCGGTCGCGAGGCGCTTCCGCCAGCAACGCGCGCTTTCGATAACAGCGTTGAAATTCGAGCGTAGGCGCGAACGAGATGATTCATTTGTTTACGTCACGCGGATACTTGTTGAGCAAAAAGTTGTACGCGGAAGGGCATGACTTTTTACGTTCGACACATTGTTGTGTGTAATATATATATACACGTGACATGTAATAATTGTGTATATACGGGGATGGACAATGTATAAATAAATTGTTAACTAATAAATAAGTTTTGAGAGAGTTTCGAATATTTTTGTATATATTTAAAGTATGTATATAACAGTGCATTTGGAGATATTGATTTAAGAAATATATATATTCACACACACATATATAATGAAAATAGAATATAAATGCAGTATATATACATTTATACTTTATTACATACTTATTATGTAACTCGTATTAAAAATGATCTTATTTGATCGATACATATTATTAATTTTTTTTAACTTTACACCGTCATTCGTTTATTGAAGTCACAACGAAAATTGGTATTTGCTTTTGACCAAGACGAAACGAGATATAGAGGGGAATAAGAACTGAGAAGACAAAAAATCGATCATACGAACAGCGGCCGCGTATAGAACCGATTAATGGCCGCTTTTTGTTGAACAGAGACGGATCGCGGGACTCACGACGGGAGAGACAAAGAAAGATTATCGAGGCCCGATTTAGATTCCTAATCAATCGGACAAGGGCCGCTTTATCTGCGATCAAACTTTAGATACGCAGAACTGGCGCAAAAAATTGAACGCGCGTGTGCTCGGGCACGTATGCACTTCTCGCAGCATTCGTTTCGAATTTAACGATAATAACGATTCATTATTATGTAATTACAAAAACTTGTAATTAAGTGCCGGCAAGACGGACTGTCGTTGCCTTCTGTTTCGAAGATATTTTTCTGTTAATATTTTTTATTGTTTATATATATAGAGAGACACATATATATATATTTTTATATATATAGAAATAATTCATCAGACGAAGATAAATGTATTTGTTTTTAAGTGCAACGTAAACAGAGAAGAACAAAAGATTCAAGGTTATTTTTATTTTCAGCATTGTTTACGTCAACAATGCAATTTACAAATTGAAATACCATTGTTTTGCAACATGAAAATTCGCGACGTGAACTTTATATAATTCTCGGAGGTGTTTTTAATATGACGAGTTCATGCAAATGTGCATATTTATGCCAATTATACATATTTATGGGCTATTTGGGGTAGATATTTAACGTATTTCCTGTACAAACGCGTTTGCGCGTGCAACAAGCATCAGAACAGCTTATCGAAGCGCGCAATGACAACACTCGCATTTCGCACAAATACCCTTACGTTCATACGAGCCGACGAGTGGGTACTTCGGTGCCTTTGGGAACACAATTTCGCCCAATTGTTATTTGACCTTGATCTTTGTGTTTATAATGTTTATCTATAAACAAACCATTGATATCGTTTGACGACGTTTATGAAACGCCACGAATTATAAGACGATCGAAGAACAAAATTTTAAAAAAATCAAGAATTAAGTTTTTGTTTTATCGAAATCGATACGTCGCGATTATAAGAAACCGACGAAAAACAAGCCCGTCAGTTTGTGACGCGCGCTCGCTATCAAATTCGTGCATTAAAACACTTTCGATATCATCCGATTGGGATAAATGAGTCGTTAATTGAAGCGCGACTTAAAATAGTCTCGATGAATTAAAAAAAAAGTTTATAATTGATCTTATCGCGTTGTCAAGCGGTTTAAATAAAGCGGGGTTAATGTTATTTAAAGAACGCGAGTTTATCGTGGGTAAACAACGGCGCGTACCGAAGTTGCAATAATGTTTCGACCATTACACGCCTCGCGGAAAGATGCGTTCGACTTTTTTCAAAGCATAATCTTGTCGTTTGACTCATGGCTTTATTTTTTTTTTTTTTTGCGTCCGAAGGATTACGCGCGGTGTTGCGCCAGTCACTCGACGACTAAAGCTTGGCCGGTTTTTTCGGTTTCGTTTCGTGTTTATTATCCGCGGCTCGGTGTCGTCTCAAATCGTTCGTCGGTTCGTGCTTACGAAAAGTATGCGGGTCGATTGTTGTTCGTATCATTGTTTATAAACAAGTATGACTTTGTCTCGGGACAAATCGGAAATGTATTATTAGAAAATATTTGTATACATTAAACAACGCAAGTAAAACATTTTTAATGTTTTCTTTTTTTTAAGAACCTTTTTTTTAGTTTTTCTTTCATATTTATTACAAATTTTTATTAGTTCGAAAACAACATAACTAAATGCATATATATTTTAATTTAATCTTCGAGATATCTGAAAAAGGTAGCAGTTTCTACTTTCAACCTGCCATTTCTTTTCGCTTGTCGTCAACTTTTTGCAATCTTGCAGATTCTTCGACTCGGAGTCGGGATAATTGCTATTCAAAGTAGAAAAAAATAAAAAATTATGTATTATAATGCACGCTGATTATGATTAACATTGTATTTCAGTTGTGAATGACTTATGGTTGCTTGAATCTGGTGGATTCGTCATGTAGATTTTTAGTTCTTGCTTTAAAGTACAAGGTTTAAAAATTTAATTAAATTCAGCAGTTGAACGGTTTGACGGGAACACCATTTTTCAAATTTAAGGTAAAAATTTCGTTTTTTTCGTCAAATATCGTACTCGAATAATGTTTTTTGTTCTTTTGAATAGTGTAACGAGTTTTGAACTCGGTTTTGAAATGCTGAGTTTGAAACGGTACATCGACGACAAAATCTTAGAATATAAGGATAACGCCGCGAGTGAACGATCAGTGTTCTTAGTGCACCAACACACGCAACACACGAATCCAAATGGCGATTAGGCGAATCGTTCGGAATCCGTCGGTTGCTCGTGCAAAATTAGTTAATCGAAAAATATTTTGCGCGGCGAAGATACGCAAGGAGTGTTGTTCGTGTTCGTTCATTAAAATGAGGTTGTATTTACGACATTCGTGGTTTTACCGTTGGTCAGAATAAGTATGCAGTAAGATTTTTGAAAGAATCTTTACAGTATTATTTAATTGGCCATGTTCCAAAATAAACTGTTAGAACTAATTTTATGAGATAAAAATATGTGATACAAATGAGATAGACAAGAACAAAAACGTTGAACAATCGATTTTGGAAGTTAACTAAATCAATTTTAGTGTTTTTTTATTGCAGTTTTATGACACTGTTCATTTATAATTCGGAAATACTTTATTTCATTCTTTGTTTATGGGAAATTATTTTATTATACAAATAGAAGTAGAAACATTAAACATGTATGTGAAAATTGCAGAACTTCGTAACTCAATGTGCTGTTGTCGCCGCGGGAATTTATTATGACACCACTACAATAATTCAACATAAACGTTCAATTTTATTTCTGAATACTGTTATCCCGAAATGAATAAATCTCAAATACTAATTATCAAAATTAATTACATGGAATATTACTCTAATCTTAATAAGTTCTCTCAAAAGATTCAAAGAAAAGATCAAAAGAAATTTACAACTGTGCAGCTGTTATTCAATTCGGATAGTTTTTTCATTTTTAAAGAATAATACCCCAATCATTTATTGGTGATTTCTTTTAGCGTTCTCTACAACTCAACCGGTTGAATTGTTGGGAGCTAAAGAAAACATGCGTTCAGAAACTGAACATTATTAGTTATTATTGTTGATATCGTGAAAACGATTTTAAGTT
>JABFQC010001859.1:0-17792 GCA_022817085.1 Psilanteris sp. ZL-2020
TATGTGTAATGGTTGTGTATAAAAAAAAAAAGGCAAAAAGTGAAAAATGGGTGATGGGGGGGGCGTGGAGACCGTAAAAAATAATATTTAAAATAAAAAAAAAATAAAAAAAAAATTAAATTCATATAATAATATTTTTTTAAAATAAAAAAAAAAAAAGAAGAAAGAAAAAAGTAAGAAAAAAAAAAAAAAAAATAAAAGAAAAAAAAAAAAAAAAAAAAAAAAAAAAAAAAAAAAAAAAAAAAAAAATCATTAAGAATTTTAAAAAATCGTTCATTTAATGAAATATACTCTTACAGTTTTTAAAACGTCTCGTTTTTAATATTAAAACATTTTCGATTTAAAAACTATATCAATGAATAATGAAATAAGTTAAATCGTGTAAGATCCAAAATTGCAAACTGAAATATATACAAGGCAATAAAAAGTGTTTACAATGACTTGACGAGTGTAGAAGAAGAGTAGCGTGTGCCAGATTTGCAGGCGTAATGTGGCTTTCGCTCGATATACGTATGTTGGGTAAAAAGTGAGAGAGTGGAAAAGACGGGAAACAGCTTAACGGGATTAAAACCAGCCCCGTCAAAGGTAAAAAAGTTAAGCGGTGTTTTATAGACCCAACAAGCGGTTGCTTCCATATTCCAGGCGGCGCCCGCCCACTTTTTACACCCTTGTTGGAAATTAGAGGCTTTTTGTGCTAAATATACCCTCTCGACCTAGCAGCAGTGAATCTCATTTTAATTTTCCACGAAAGACCCGAAATAAACTGCTGTCTCGTCCCCAAACACTTCTCCTTCCATCGCGCAGCTTTCGCGTGTGTTTTCTCTTCGTATCGTTCCGCAATTCGTCTCCTCCTTTCTCTCCCTTGTCGTACCTACGTGCAACACTTTTCAACTAGTTACCCTTAAAATCCCACCCTATATTACGACGTGATGTCGAGCGCTGTCACGTCCGGTTGGCACGAGAAACCATCCAAATGAAAATGTAAAGTACGCAATTACTCCTACGTTTTTTCTTGTCATCGCTGTTTCATTTTTCCTTCCCCAGTTTTTAAGAATAGAAAAAAAAAAATTCAATTTCACTTTAATCGTAATTGCTTTATCGAGAGGGACAGACTTTAAAATACTTAATGAAAGTTAATCTGTTTTTAAGTACGTTATAATGTGGTTTATTAAAGATAATCTCGTTGCGTGAAGAATTTTAATTAAAATGCAACGGGGGTGATTAAGGGATGCTGGTGTTTATAAAAGATGTGGTTGAAAGAATCAGCGAGTGAAAGAATTGTTAAATGTCTTTGTAGCGCGTAAGTGAAAATAAAGCGCTTGAGTAACCGACCAAGAGGGCGTGAAACGAGGGTGGTACGACTCCCACATAAATTAACCTTAGGACCAGAAACAAAACAGTCATTCTAAACCGCATTTCCTTTTGGGGTGATTAGGCGGTGTGTTTGATTTGATTGGTTTACGGAATGCTGTTTTCAAATTCTTTCGCAATCCGGGAATATGAAATTCGAGACCAAATAATGAACTAAATTTGTAATAAACAGTTGCTTTCTAAAATAATTGGGCAATGTTTTGGTTACCTGCGATTCATTATTTAGTATTGTTTTGCTTGATTAAAATTACATTTTGCGAAACGTAAGCGCAATGCTTTTATACGTACAAAAAATATTTCAAATTATTAATGTAATCTATAATTACAATTCATAACAAAAATGCTTTCAACCAAAATTATTGATACATATTTTATTTATATCGATTAATTACAATATCCATAACTACATTAACCCTTGTAATTAAGTAAGCTAAATACTCGAGATAGGCATACGACACCTTTTAGGCGCAACTCAATTAATGATATTTATCTACATTTGCTAAACATTTTAGAATTAGCTATTCGCATAAACACGCCAGTAATTTATTTACAAGTTAACTCGTTATAATTGTTTTAAATGTACAGCGGTCTTATAGATACACTTTTTTTTATCTATAAGACCGCTATATTTAAAAAATTCTTAATTTAACATATTTATATATACGTTATGCAAAAATACGATGTACATAAAAAGTCTATAAACTGAAACTTACTCAATATATAAATATCAACATATTAGCAATTATGATTTTAATCAAAGGATAATACATTTAATAAAGATATTCTCATAATATAAATATCTTCGATTAAATTAAACGGATATCATACTTTATTACTTAATATCATCCACACTGTGTAATCAATTAATGCGTTGAAATACCACCATGATAATACACAATACATAAGCACAGATAATAATATTAAAATTACATATTTAAGAATACAACTTAATTTTATCCAAGTCGGCATTAAAGACTTTAAAAATAAATAGCCCACCTAAATTAATAACCACAGATAAAAAGCATAAAATATAAAACGTCAATAAATTAACAACACGACCGCTACAGTTTGGCGAACTTTACAGCCTTTCACCATGATACCCCATAACGTTTGCGTTTAACTGCAACAACTACATCCGGTGCGACCATTAATTTTTGTTCGCTCGTAGATATCCTTGGCCATTACCTTCATAATCGTCTTAAGTTGGCGATAACATTTTATTCGAGCGCAACTTCTTGTAATACTCGAAACTGAGTGCAATCGAACGTTAAGATATTAGAATCGCGTCGCGTTTGTTACTGTCCCGAGGGAATCGTATCGGACGTTCGTGTTAGCATATAGGTCGGTGTCGCAAGCAAGTTGCAACACAAGGAAGGCAGAGTGTATCGGTAGCGCGATCGTAGAGTTTAGCGGCGGCATCTCGGCAGCTTTCGAGGCAATATAACTCGAAAATGGTGGTCGGGCTTGCGAGTATCGTTATCATTTCTTAGCCTGGTATCGCCCGCCCTCCTGGTTATTACTGCGCCCCCGGGGCTACGCCATGGACTCTTAGATAAGCCACCCACCGCGAAGGTGCATTGTCTACTGTTTCGTCTACTACCGTCTCCCTGCCTCTTCTTCTTCATCCTTATTGCGCTTCCTTTGGCCTCGCGCAGCTTCCTTTTCCACTCTCTCTCTTACCGCATCTCCTTCGAAGCTCTAGATGTATAGAATTGTTTGAGAATCGCCCCAAGCTACGCGAGATTACTTGGGAAAACGGATATATGTCGTTCGTTCGACTCGTTGATAAATTTGCCGCGCGGGATTCGAAAAGGAATCAGAGAAGGAGATCGAGGTACAATCAGACGGAGTCGAATGAATCGTGCATTACGTTAAATAAGACAATTCGGCAAGTCTTTAATTTCGCGTGAAATATTCAAAATTGAGCTGCCATTTCTCGTAATTGCAAACGAACTTTTTTAATTTGCAATTGTAAGCAAATGCGTCGGCATTTCTGCGCCGAAATATTGTTGGTGATTTAATAATGTGTGTTCTACTTTTCGTATAGAAATATGAATTTATAGAATCGGGAATTACGGTGGAAACAGGCTTAACGTAAAAATATGTGATTCGTATAAATCAATAAATGCAATCTTGAAATTATGCATTTTTTTAATGTAAATCAAGTTGACTAGATAGAAAATGTATTGGTTGTTTTAGCTGAATTTACTGTTATAACAAAACTTTTTTCTTATAAAGAAAAAAACACTAAACAAGAATTTATCTTTCGATCGAAAAATATTATAAACTACTTTCGAATTCAATTAAAAATCTATTCAGTTTTCGCGTTACTCGATACGTAAGCACGTAGACGATATTAAATTATGAACCGGAAAATGTTTAAGAATGTTTTATGCGAATAAACATAAGTCTCGAACTGTGCAATTTTATGGATCAACTGAAAACATTTTCAAAGGCACTCACTTATTATAAACGAGCGACGTCTCTCCAGCGAACGCGCAAGATTTCTTTGCAATTCAATTTCCCTTTGAGCTCGCTCGCAAACGAAATGAATCCTTTTTATAATTCATTCGAAATGCAGTGCTCGATTGCACGTTTATTCGTTTTATGATTGCACGGAAAATATTGTTACCATTTAAAGTGGCATTACGCGACGTCATAGTTACAACCAATTAGACCGTACAGGCCGATTGGTGCATCTCGGGAGCGTGCAAATCAAAGGCAGTTATCTTTGTTAAAATAAACGAGTTCAAATGAAGAAGGTTCGACTGACTGATGACGTCATTACTGTCAGACATAATGAAAATTTCCGGAAAGTTACCGTTTACCGGAGGCCGCGTTAACCCATTGGGAGAGGTAAAGGGGCGGGAGGGGGCGTTGGGTGGAAAGCGAGCATGAAATTTTATGAGAATTTCCGAGACTAATTTCTCCGGTGCTTTGCGCTCGAGGCAGGCGGGCGTCGTTAATTTCTGACGTTAATTGCTAAACCTGAAGTTTCTAGAAATTTCCTGCACCCCCTCTAAACACTCTTGCGAGGTATCCGCAGCCTCGCGCGTTCCCGTATTTCCTCTCATTCTTACAGAAGCTTGATCGTCTCGAGCAACTTTGTCCTTTCGTGCACCTCTTAGCCCGGCCCTCTTTCGTCAACTTCAAAGTTTGCATTTGCCCCCCGCTCCTCCGCATCTCCTCATACTTTATTACAACGCGTCATAATTGTTACCAAAAACACGAAGCTTTCCGTGTCATTTCAGCGAAAAAAGTACGCGCCCGTTCGGTTCGCTTATCAATCGCGCACTCATTCCGACGGCTTATTGCAAATTCTTGCGCAGGCATTCGCCTCAACTTTGACACTTATAATGAAACGTTTTATTCGCATCGTTACGTTCATGCGGCTCCTCGGAGGATCAATTCAAAAGGGACATAAGAGTAAGCGTCGCTCCTCGAAAGGTGACGCGTTTCCATCATGGTGGAATAATTGCGCCGCGATAAAAGGAGTTCTTGCACCCCGAGTTATTTAGTTTTCCGCCATCTTTGTAAGCTTGGCGCGGGGTAATAGCTGCTTCTACAAGTCGTTCGAAAAGCATGCCGGGTACGAAGGGTGTCCCTGAGTAGCGAGGAGGGTGGACGGTAGGCTGCGTTAGCGGTTCTACGGAAAGAGAAAGACGGGCAGAGTGAAAAGGCGGGAGTGAAGCCGGGGAACAAGGGTAAAGGCGCGCGCGAGGGTGGAACCCATTGCCGAGCGCCGGGGAGAGAAGGTTGTGAGACTTTACTTACTTACGTCCCCACCCTCCCGGCCGTCGACCGACCGCCATCGCCCCCTCTACGGACCACGTGACAACGTTATGGCGAACTTGGAGGGTGCGACGAAGACGTCATTATACATATATTTTACTAGCGCGCGCGCAAAAGGCACCGTAACGATTTTCTGCTCCTTCGAAGGAATATGAAAGGCGATATTTGCGCGAACGAGAAAGGTGTGGGTACGCGCGTCTGTGTGCCGCGTACTCACACCCACGAGCCGCACGTAACTGTACGTAAGGTGCCGGGATCGCGGATACTCCGTGCAACGTCGAAATCGAATTATCGGCATTGCTGCTGCTGAAATGCCGGCGCTGGCTTTCGGCGCCGTAAATAAAACCGTGACAAGATTGGCGAGCGTTTCTCGCTCTTTCAGCCGCGGAGCTGCCGATCGACCTGCTTTATTAGCCTTTTTTACAAACGCGTAATGTTCAATTATACGCCGGCTGAATTACACCGGGTATTGTTTGAGTATAATAAGGTGTTTCGGAGGGTGACGGTGAAAAGAAGCAGAGATGAGAGGCTGTTCGTAAGAACAGGGACTTTCTCATTCCCGGACTTACAGTTAGTAATTAAATAGAAGGTACCCTGCTTCGACTCGCTTCGTCTCGCCTCGAGTTACCCTGCACCCCATCTACATGTATCCACCTTGTGCCTGGAATACAGAGCTGGGGTCGTATTTAATTCGAGACTTCATTCGATTTACTTCGACTTGCGTATTAGGCGCTCTCGAGGCCACGTCGAGTAGACGGGATAGCTAATTAGATAGCAACGTTGTCTGAATCGGAAAAAAGAAAGACGCGACTTAAATTACGGATAAATGCCAAACTGCTCTTACGTCTGAATTAAACGTCGCAGTCAAATTAATTGCAATAATTGCATTTTGCCGGTGTTTTCAAGCAGACAATTGTTGTTTGAATATATACGTACATATACACAAATAACGCACAGAGAACGAAAAGGGATTCATCGATAATGCTATTTTTACCTTTGTCCAAGCGTAAACGTATTCGTCAATCAAAACTCTTGATTATGGACTCCGAGTGATGCTTCGATAAACGATGTCAAAGTGTATTCAAGTTGGCCTTTTTTCATCGGTAAATCAATTTCTCGATCAGCCGGCGACGTGGGCGTATAGCCATTATTGGCAATAACAGCGTTACGGCATCCTCGTGAAGACCTCTCTCCTACCCGGTGCTAGTGCCTATCAGTTATCTACCTAGATGTTTGTCTCTTTCCCGACCCTTTCAGTGAGGCAACTTGCTTGCTTCGTCGTCTCTTTCTGTTTCACGACGAAACTCAATTCTCCAGGTCGAGCTGAACGGAGAGAACGCGCACACTTTGCTCGCTCCTGCGGCACAAGACGAAATTTCATTCCCACCCTCTCTTCTCTTGCACCCACCCCGTACCCTGTAATTGTGCACGCGAAGTAACCTGGAACCTGCATTTGCTCGTGGATATGTAAAGAAGAGTAGTCTCTTCCACTATTGCCTTTAAAAACAAGCGACGAGACGCGAAGAGGAAACGTTGCGCCAAGACGGCTTGGCTTTGTATGGATCACAATATTTTCTATGCTTATCGAATTTGCGGCAGGCAATGATGCCTTCTTAGGTTCGGTGTACAAAGGCGTGTTTTTAGACCATACATAATTTATCGTGCGCCGAGCAAAAACAGACGGGACACAAAAAACTATCTTTGCAGCTCAGTTATTAGACATTTTTTGTTATTTCGTTTGGATTCAAACGATGGTATTTATATAAAACGAACGTTTCCAATGGTAGACAAATTAAGAGCGAATAAAATTAAAAATATATTTATATACAGAATAATCGAAATCAATTATTAAAAGACTTAACAGTCAGACTGAGCGATTTCACGAAATAATTACATTTATTAGATTTTTGCGATCCTATAACGCGCAGAAATTTGATTGGAAAATAATAATCAGATCTGCAGTAAATCGTAAATGAAATATACGATGTACATGTAAATAAGTGTGATCAAACTGTATTTCTACTCATGATTATACTAAAGGTACTAATACATCATTTTCGTCCCCATTCGAAGCCAGAACAAATATATTATCTGTATTGTGTATTTACATATCGAATGTCTACAAACATTAACGAAATTTTAGTCTGAACTGAATCTGTGACACTTTGTCGACGTTTCAATGTTTTAATTTTAACATTTTGAAAATTAAAATCATGTCGCAATAAAAGTGTACTTTATTTGATACAGTTAATTAATCATTCAAACTGTATATAAATGCGTTTACAACGATTTCATATATAATCAATAAAAACGCCAAAAACTAAAGACAGTGCTTACACTAAATTAACCTTCAAAAACGACTGCAACGATTTTTATTAAGTAAGGATAAACACTTATAATTTCGTTATTTGAAAACAAAAAGAAAACACTTTATGACAATTCCGTTAATAAAAAATGGATGATATTTACGATGATTAATGAAAAACTACCAAAAATCCTCCCTAACATTTATCCCAGCAATATTAATTATATTATCATACTATATACGGCTTGATTAATAACATAAATTGTTTTAATTATACCGAACATCTAAATCCTTTCGCTGATAAAGTAAATCCTTCCATTTCAACCCGTTACAGCTTTAAAGAGACTTATATTGATCTTATCATTCTTTCAGTTTATACCGTCTCCTTGTACAGCATCCGACCGAGGGTACAAATCGAAATAAAACGTAATACAGTTTCCGGAGGTCGTTGCTGGAGTACTTATAGAGATTCAAATCCAGTACGTCAATTCGTTTAGCAGAACAAGAGAGTCCTTCTAGTGACGTGTTTGGTACCCGTTCTGCATTGGCATAAACTCATATGGAGGAGCAATTTGTTGGAGAAAGCGACGCGACGTTAGATAGAGCGCGCGGTGCCGCGTGGGCGCGCGCTCTCGGCGCGCCTAATCTCGTTCTAAAATCTAATTCCTCCAACAATTTCTAAGCTAGTCCATTAAAATTCTAAGCACAGAGAGCAGAACGTAGCATGGAGCCGTCTCGTCCTCTGCATCGAAGGAGCAGTCGTCGGGTGAGCAGGAGGAGGGGGCCACGGGTCGGGGGCGGAAGGGATGGTACGGTGGCCAAGAACCAAGGGGTAGGTGAGTAGGGGCTGAGATGAAAACGCGCGCGGGAATAAGGGGGAGTTGAAACAATAAGAACGTTGCCGAGGCGGCAGTGTTCCCAGTCGCCCCCTTTCTCCGCCAACTCATCCCACCTCCCCTGTCGTAAGAACGCCGTAAAAGCTCGCCTCTCGCGTTTTCATTGGCTGAGCCCCAGCGCGCCCTGGGGCGAGATGTCTCTCGCAAATAGCGAAACGGAACGAGACATCTATGTGTGCGAGACGACGCTATATGTATACACCTAAGCATTCATTGCCGCCAGTAAAGGATGCATTTCATTGAGCCGTCTTATTGTAGCGCCTGGCGCAAGTTCCAGAAACGCCTGGATATCATCACTAAACCCGCATTTTTAGATCGCTCGTCGGCTCACGGGCTTCGAGTATTTGATGGGCTGCTGCCCTCTGGCTGCGATATGTGTACGTCTTCGTATTCGTGTGCAAATGAGAAATAATGAGAGACACGTAGTCGGTGATGGAGAAAGTGATACGGGTCAAGCGATTCCAACGCTGTCATTTTTCCAATGATATTGCTTTACGTTTTATTTTGTAACAAATTTGTGGGTGTAAACGTGTAGACAAACATTGTATCAGGAATTAAATGTTATGGGGTTAAAGGTTGCATTTGAACAATTGATTATTGGTTAGAACGTGTACAATGCATTTAGTTTTTTTTTCCTTTTGTAAGTAGCATAGTTTTATTTCGAACCGACAGCAGTACTTTATGTGGTGTATTTTGTCTATTACATAAATCGGTTTGGTCATATTTACAAAATGGTTTGGATGATAAGCATATTTTGCAGAATGAAGACAATTATTTCTTTGTTCGTAGATTTAAAAGTTTTAATTGGGGTGAAATTATCTAAATGAAGCCTAAAAATAAAGCTAGAGATGAGGCAGTTATTTACTGTAATAATATTTATTAGAAATGTAGTATATATGTTTGAACTTAGAACTACCTAAAGTTACTATAAATATTAAATATTACTCTTTATAAAATTACTCTTAAATTTATAAATATTAAAAAACAAATATTTATTAAAACAAAAAATGGTATATTGTATATTTAACATGATTATATTCTAAACAGACAATGTAATTGGGTAATTTAACAAAATATTTTATTGTACACCAATTAAACATTATTTTAACAATTAAACGACATTTGTTGTTTTCATCAAATGGTTTGACATTCAAATAAAAAAATATTTTGTTCGTTTAATACAAATTTGGCGGAGTAAACAAAATATTTCTTTACATATAAATAATCTGCATCATTTTAAATTTTAATATCTAAATATTTTAATTTAACACTTTTTTTTATTTAATAATTATTTATACCATTTTAAATTGTATTAATCCTACAAACTATGTCATATTTAATTAAAAAATTAACCATGTTTTTAGTTTTAATTTCTTATATGTGTGAACGTAGATGGATTGGCTTCAATATTATTATTATAAATCTATATATTAACATTAGTTATAACATACAAAAAATATATTCCTGTCTCCTACGACTCTTTATACACATTTCAGATTTAATTAAAAATTATATAACAATTGAATTATTAAACTGAACCTTTGTAAGATAAAATTGTTTAAATTATATCATTCATTATGTTACATGTAAATTAATTGTAAAGCTCGATGTTTACAAATTACAAAAATTTACTTTCAAAAAGAATTAGCATATTCCAATCAAAGTAAAGGATCTGAGATTTTATGAGCGGTAATTTAAAAAGAATTTTACTGCCGAAAATCTCGGTTTGCGAGTCATTTCTTCCGCCTCCTGAGAAAGCCCCCAAGCATCTATGGTATAGGAATGAGAGAGGAAGGAGAATACGACATAGGACGAAGTCTGGAGTTGGGAGCGAGAGTGCTGGTGTTTGAGTTTGAAATTACGAAGCGAGAGAATTTATATGCCGGTGCCGCCTGTTCTTGCGCGCGGCAGCACAACTAGAAGTTTCATTTATTTAAGGCATCCTGCATCGGGGTTGGGCAGAAGACCAAGCCTGGGCGCGAGTGGTGAGCCGAGAAAGAGGAGAAGTCTAAGAAGGGTGCTCTTGTATTCCTCCTTGCCTCCTTTCTTAATGTCGTTCCCAAAACGACCCCACTCTCGCACGCGCCGTCTTCGCAATATCGACGACTTTCGTAAGGTCCTTGCACTCGCTTTTGTCAGCTAAATTGAAATTTTGCTAATCTCACATTCTTCCGCAGATTCTTGAATTTTAATGATACGCATCAGTGTTGTGACGTTGCGTTCCTGTACATGTTTTATAAGTTACGAAATTATGCACTCAAGTTTAGTGATTACGCATGGAATTGATTGCATTGTTGGATAATTATTTTACTCCATATAGATGCGAATTAATTTGATATAAATTTTATTACTGATAGCATTTTCACGTATTTGATTAGAAATATAAAGATTATTTTAATCTTTTATCTTCTTCCACAAATAGGCTTTTTATAAATATATAATATCGAAATCTGTTGGATAAAATGAACGATTATATAATGACTACACTGTTAATATTGTTATAAACACATGTTGGGTGTAATTAATATGAAAGATAAGTTATTTTTACTATGACTATGTTTTAATGTGTTTTAATGTGTAAAAGAAATTAAAATCATAATAAAATTTAAAAAAAATGTGTATAAAATCATAAACATGTTCAAAGCAAGGACGTTTAGTGATTAACGAACAAATAAAATGATTACAAAGTGATTGTATTTGTGTTTTTAACTTTATATACTTGATAGGTACCTTTGATCATTATGAAATTCTAGACGCTAGATTTAATATAATATATCTATTTCAATATAATGATTGTTAGAAATACATATACTATTGCTTGTAACCAATAAATTTTAATTAATATTGGATCAAGAAATGAATTTTATTTTATTACGAAATAAAATACAGTCAAGTATAAAGATATTTTATATATAGTAATAATAAATAATTATTATTTCCAATGTTGCATTTGTTTACGTTTATGTTTCACAGTGCTATTAAATAAATCGTGGTTGGACACGCCAGATGGCAAATATTACAGAATACCTCTCCAACTCTTGTTTCCTTCTAGAGCATTTCGGAGTTCAGTGTAAGCTTCATATTCTATATTCGATCTACATCTTCGATCTTACACAAATACAATTATTTTAATAAATTATAAGAATATCTATCTAATGGAATAATTAAATTAAAAAAGTTTATGTAAACGAACGAATAAAACAAAAATATTATATCTGTACGCATGAAACATATGTTTATTAATTTATTAATAATTTATAATGAACAATTTTAAACAAAATATCTCAAATGAACGCTTATTTTGTTTGATTAATTATTTTGTTTGTTTACGATAAATACTAAATGAACGCGTACATAAATAAATTTGTTTTAAAATATATTATTTATTAATTAATACTCAATTGATGTAGCAATAAATATAACACGATACTTAAAAATTAAATTACGTTTCACATACAACATTTTAATATAATATTGTTATGAGAAATTAACTACGTTTATAACTTGCAATTAATACAAAGCATTATTTTATTAAAGAACTAGATTTTTATTGAAAAGTTTCCATTAAATTTGAAAGAATTTTAAACAATTTAATTATAACATGATTGATACTATATCCAAAAAGTTAAACTTAATTCCACTTTTTGACATACCATTGCAAAATTATAGCTATCTTGAATTTGATTTCGAGTGATTAGAATCGCCGTGAAACGGATGCAGGAAATGTATCATTTGGAGGCAACAATAAATTCATTGTCAAGACCATATCAGCTTCAACCATTACAATGCCAAAATTTCTTACGACGAAACAAAAGGAGGTTTCGGGGCAAGACTTGATCCGTAGGGTCCGTGCTCTTCCATCATCAGTCCGCGTTTATTCTCCTCTTCATAGCTCTGCAGAGAAAGCTTTGTGTGCAACTTCAGGCTAGGTGTTTCGCGATTATAATTTAACGACGCCAGCAACGAAGCAAAGTTGGCCTCAGAAATCAATGCGGAGACAAAAGCTAGCGACTACGTATACCAAGGAAAATACGAGGGAGGAGGGGTTCTGGGCCGTCGGTGGTGTCGGAACTGTTTTGAGCCTTGGCTCGGCAATATAAGGGGACGGAAAGGAGATGGGGAGGGTGTCATAAGTATTCTACTGAGCACGAATTTCGGAGTGCCTGTAACGTCGTATTTTCTACGCCGAGATAATACTGGTGACTACTTCGATAGTCGTGCTCTTGCGAGGGTTATTGCTCGAGTTTAACGTACAGTCAAGCATCGACCCTCAAGGCCAACTCAGATTTGCGGCTTCTAATAGTCGATTCCGAAAGCTGTCATTCATTGCGACTTGGATTTTGTATCATTTTCTCCATTTCAGATGCAACGCTCCGCGCAATTCGACCTGCTCTTTCCAGAACATTAATTTGAATTCAGTCAATAGAAAATAACAATAATGGAAAACTATTCATGGTGTAAACTGAAATATCAGAAAGAGTGTAGTTTGGTATTATAGACAAAGTATACGAAATAAATACGTGGTTATGTATATGCTGGTCTCAAAATTTGATCATCATTATAATCATTATTTGATGCGAAAAAAATTGTCCTTTAAACTGCATTAAATAAAAGAGAAACTATTGTTCACATCGACATAATAATTAAGTTCACCTTTTGTATACGTAACCGACGCTCATAATTAAATTATCTGTTATTACCGGTTGTGAAATGACATATAAATTTATAAATTTTACGAGAGTTTAATTAAATAATAATAAAAACAATAAAGGTTACAGAATGTACATTAAAATATAACGAGAATTCTATTTTATAGATCCTTATTTAACATATAATGTCTCAAATTTAAATTGATAATTTTGATTTTTATCCAGGTGGTCGTTATAAATTTAAATTCAACGTCTCTATACATGTTCAATTCCGGGGAATTCTAATCTTGAGAAAATATTTTTTTTGATAAGAATAGTTCATAGGTCACTCTAACATTGAAATTCTTCATAGAAATTCCTTATGAAAATTCCTTCGAAAATTTGCTTATAATTTTACATAGCGATGAATTTCCTTCTAACATACACGTAAGAAAAGCTTAATATGTGCATTTATAACTTATAAAATTGTTGTTAGTTCAAAATTAAACAACATTTATTAAGCGATATCACAGAACGCCTGAAACTTATGGTACCCTAAAATATTTATTCAAATTAAATAATACATAAAAAAACACGCGTTACTGCAATTTATTTAATTACAAATTTAAAACTGCAATAAAAATTATCTCGAAAGTAATTTGCATCTTATGGAATGATACATATCATTTTTATGCTAAAGAAAGCGCGAGATAAGTGTGATTGCCTTCCGGACAATTGTGCAGAATTCCGGCGACCTGAGAGTGGCCGGAATTATTCGTCGTTGCGATAAAACGGTGGTTTCCTCTCTGTCCTCCACGTCGTGGCAAGAAAAATGCGATATGGCTCCGGAAGATCGGAAGCGAGGAAGAGACCCATCCCTCGCGCTCCCCGAATCTAGCATTCGGTACTATCCTCCCGCCTCGGTTTCACCCTTTCGGGTTGCCGCCTCGTTTCCTGACGATGGCGCACTGGTGCCCGGCATTTGCGGCGGGTATTAAGAAATCTCTGCGGACGTTTGGCGGTCGGCCAACATTCCCGGTGAATTAAAATACCGCGCCAAACGTGCCGCTGCCCCGACTGGCCATCTCACTCGTTTGCGAGCGGCCTTCTGAATCTCGGCCCGATTTACCGCGTTTCCTCTTTCAGAGGAAAACGGCGCTGTGACATTGAAATCCAGATTTATTGTCAAACCTTTTACCAAACGCATCATTTCTATATTTATGATGATCTTTCACGTTTCATCATGGTAATACGTGTTTCACTTTGTAATCACTTTGGATAAATAGAGTAATAAGCAAAATTTGTAACGATAAATAAAATAACTCTTTTTAATTAATTTAATTGGTACCGTTTCATAGAATTAAGAAAGCATCAAACGTTAGGTTCTATATTTTTATGCATAATCCAAATCTCGACAAATTTCATGAAAAGCAAAACAAATTGCTCTGCTTAAAATGATCTCTGCAGGGCCTTTAACCGTGCTCCGCCGTATTAAACTACATAATTAGTGTACTCCATTATTTTATGTTTTATACGAAAGGGGATAATTTCAATTATTTTAATAACGTCGTAGAATGTTATGAATTATTTGAATACATATATATTTGGCAGTACAACAAATATAGCATTAAATAAATGATAGTTATACGTTTTTGGTAATACACTGCGCGTTGAAATAAAGCCATAGATGCAAATATTCACACTTTTACGAATTTGTTTTCAATGTATTAATTGATAAGCCCATTAAAAAATTTATTAAAATATAAAAACTACACATTGCATATGAAATAAGTTAAGATAAAAATATATCAATTTTCATTTTTTTTTATAATTCAAAAAGTGTGCATTTATTAAATAAATCTTACGAATACATAACATTTTAACATAAATAACCATAACATTTCGTTCCACTGAACAAAAAAGATTATAGACGGAAATTATGCGAGGGAATCGGTGATCGTAACGCGTGTTCGTAATTTCGTAGCATTTACCCCTGGCGTCTTTGAATGAAGTCTAGTACAAGGTATGTTGCTTTTCACCGTGCACCTCCTCAGAGTCAGTCCCACAAACAGAACTGCGTTTGCGAGCGCGCCAGTGTACAAAGTCGTAGCTTGGGGCCCTTTCATTTGTAAACGAAATTACAGAATAAAGTTAGTTATAAGCAAGGACGAACGCGCGCGATAAAGACGGTCGTAGGTGAGGCGAGAACGTGAAATAGAGACGAAAGCAGTCGGAGAAATAGCACGGGCTTCGGGACACGCGGAAGATGCCGTCGACTAGGATGGCAAGTGCGTCGATGAATGTGGGGGGCAAAGGGGAAAGAGGTACTCTGAAGCAAACGGCTCAAAGGAAATTAAGGAGCATTCACTCTACGAGAAGCTCCTACACAGAAATATCGTCCTTGCTGACTATAAGAGAGAATGGCACGTAGAAAGAGGGACAAAGCAAAAGACAGGATTCCCTTCTCAACGGAACTCACAGAAACTCGTCTCATATTAACTAACTTTTCATGCAAAAAATTGTATACGCGTGGCTTATGAGAATTCACAGTAGAACAACTTTTGTCACTTTTTGATTTGATTTTACATTTTTAAAAGAGTCGATTACATTTGTCAAAAGAGAGGTAAAATGAAACCCGCAGTTTTAGTGAACATAAATAAAGCAAATTTGTTTATTGTAATATTCACGTTTTGAACATCCAATTTGATAATTAACGTTTAACTATTAATTAATTGTTTATCATTTAATTTGAAGTAAATATGCAAAAATGTTGCATATTTGCGATTGCAGAATGATTTGTAGCATCTTTAAATCCTTAAATAAAATAAGGATAGTAAGACAGGCAAAGTCAGCATGGCCGCTTACTCAGGACTCCGCCCTCGCCTAGCTTTCATTTAGGGGAAGTAAACTTGGAAAATCTGACGTTCTCTAGAAGCCGCGTGAGTGCTAATCACGGTTGCTTCGAATCTTAATATAAAATAAAAATTTACACAATCGTGTGAACAAATGGATTCCGACGGAATCGAATTTTTAACTAATTGTGTTTCGTTGTATCGTAATTATTAGTACTGTAAATAAACGATTTGATACGGAATTTTAATATTTTTATATTACAAGTGCACAATTCAGTTGTAGAAAACGTAAAATATCTTGATGAAATATTTTCAGAATGAGTTGGTTCTTCATACTTAGATAATTTATTCGATTTTTTTTACAATTGTTCAGTAGAAAATGCAGAAACAACCTGATACTGCTAGTTTAATACTGACATTAGTGTTTTTATAACATACTGATATAATAAAAAATAATTTAGCTGAAAATACTAATATTAATATATAAAATAAAAAGATGTTAGACAAATTATTAATGAATACCAGACATTGTAATTTTTATCATAAGTTAAACTATATTAATATATATAAAAATGTTAATATTGTATTTTTAAGAATATATAATATTGAAATTTTTTCGTATTTATTTTTACACTTTAGCTGATTACAATTTATAAAAATATATAACTTATTATATAACAAGTGGAATATAAAATACTTATGTAAATTTTTGTGTTCTTTATATAATTAAAATGGAGTATGTATAAAGTATGAATGTTTACGTTATGCTTACGGATATAGAGAATTCGGTACTATTATTATTTTATAATTACTTTTATAGTTTATTTTATCTGTACAGTAATATAGTAGTTACATCTTCCTGTTGATTTGGATCATATACATATTTAAATATCTTTTACACTTTTATTTTGTTGCCTGAAAATATAATAAACATCTATTATTCTTAGTTGTAAACTTTACGGAGCAATCAAAATATTACTATCACAAATTTTACCTAACTAGATATAAAAAATAAGACAAAAATAAAAATGTGATTAATATGGTATGTTATTATCAAACTCAAATTTACAAAACCAGATAAGTATAGTTAAACATTTAATTATCTGAATCATGCATTTATATAATTTGTATATCAACATTTATTCTACTTTTATTACATAATTTGATGAACTTATAGGATAACTTATTTCAGTGGATTGTTCAGTATTTCGTTAGATAAAATGTTAGTTCTTTACCATAAAATAAACAAATTAATTGATCATCAAATAATTGTCTATATGATATGATTGTATTTTTACTATTAATTACAATATATATACATATTAAATAAATAGTTATTGATTTAGTTAATGAACAATAAAAATCTTCAGATGTAAGCGTACTTTTTTATTATAGTTGATTACTATTGTGTTTGTAAACGATTCCAAAGTTCAGCAATTTAATCAAAAAACTCAATCATTTTTCACTAAACTTTAATTTTGCTCAACTGTTGCTATATGTATGGTAATGTATATACACTTTTTAATAGATTGAAACCCTAATTTGCTAATACTTTACATTGCATTCAATATACACAATTGTTTACTTCATTTACTGTTTACATAAAAATATATAATTATATAGTAATCGATGATAACAAAAATTGGCCCTCTTTTAAGACCTGATATAAGTCTGCGTTACAAATTTATATCAACCACATATCAGGTTCGTCAGATTAATTGAACTTTGAAGATTAAACACGAGTTCCTCTTATAATACATCACGAACATGCGTAACGTGTAACATCAATGACTTTAACGCCTTAGATACCTTTCACAAAGTCGAAATAGACAGTTTGCATTATCGAAATGACACGCTGACTCGTGCACGTACATATCACCCAATTACAAAAAACATTAACTACCGGAATCACGATAGCGCGACAGCGAAATAGACGGGGTATTTACAT
>JABFQC010001860.1:0-17792 GCA_022817085.1 Psilanteris sp. ZL-2020
ATGTCTAATAAACTTATTTTTAGATTCAATTAATTACTTAGAAATAATTACTTATATAAGAGATTTGGACTGGATTTAATTATTGGTGCTATTTTAATACAGTTTACGGTTATACATAAGATTGAATTAATACGATGATAACGGAATAATTTGGAATTTAGCATTACAGATATGTATTGGAATTGGAAATGTTCTTGATGCTTTAATACTATTATTGTTAAGTAATATTGATATTAGTCCACCGTTATATTGGAGATCCGTACATTGATAATCTTAAATACAGTTTTTGTATTATTTTTATATAATTATAGAAAAAAGTAATTTTACAAAGCAACGGCGAACAGAAACGCAGTAGTAAATCAGCTTAAAGAATCTAAGTGAAATAATAAATATTCATCTTTAAGAAATGATCAGCAAAAAGCTTAGAAAGAGAAAGGATCAATATGTTGCAGTAAATGTAAAATGGTTCATCCGTGTTGTAAATAAAATAAACCAAAAAAATATCTAGGCATGAATTTTCAACAAGAAACGATTAATGATATATAAAATAATCAATATGATAACAGTAAAATGGAATATGAAATAGCCAATAAAAACTGATCTACAAGAAATATGACTATTGAAAAAAAAAAACCTGTCTCGTTGGGAAAATTTTCACGCGGAAGATACAAAGAGTGTTTTATTGCAAGACACTTTTACTGACTGTTATATGAAAGTTTCCTATTAAGACACTTGCTTTAACAGTATGGTTATAAAGTTTTCGTAATATAATCATACACGATAAACACTGATTGATAAGAAACGTTACAGCTCTAGGTAATAAAAAAGATCAGTTTATGCATCCTTAGATCTAGATTTCATATATAATTATTCGAATATCAATTGCAATATACAAATTATTTAGATCAAAATGATTACTCATTAGGTTGTTCTTTCAGTAATTTTAACGCAAATGTTAACGTTTTTTCATTTCATTCATTTTCAGTAAATGACTAAACAAAATCATAAAAAGAATTCTTTGGATCGAAAAGTATTTATAATCCGCAAGTAGTCAGTCAAAGTCAATTTTCCATCACGCTTAAAGGAAGTGCAGATTTAGAACAATTCAAATTTTGCTGGATTTGAAGTCCCGAGTTTTCCTTCCTCTAATTTGTTAATTATCATTTATCATGAAGTTGTCACTTTTGAACCTGCAAAATGGTCAAATCTCCTTGACGAAATTTGGACGTTGAACGCTTTGAAAATCACGTTCCAAGTGATAGTGAATGAGGCCCATGTGTTGAATGACGACTTTGTTGTCAGAGAAAAGGGCGGGTGCGCGCATTGTAGAAACTAGTTTCGGTGCAACTGGCATTATCTTAAAGGCAAGCGGTATCTTGTTATGGTCAGCTCGTTTTATTTCGTTCAGGTATTTCTGAGAAGTCGGAAAATTTCGAACAACTGCCTGGAGCTCGACCATTTTCACAATGAATTCCTTTCGCACCGCAGACTATATTTCATGATATATTATCAACCGTCAGTCGCCGCTTTTTCTATGAAATTACATTTTACAAATCACCGCCAGTGTTAGAAGAAAATTTGTAAGAAATAAATACTACACAAAACTGCTTGATGATATTTAAAATTTTATAATAATTGAAAAAAAATCTATAGCGAGAAAATAATTTATGAACGTATACATTTTTAAAAAAACCGTATGGAAATTATTTATTAAAAATAGAAAATTTATGACTCGCACAAAAATAATGCATTTATCGCTAAGTAAATCTTGCGCATTTTAAAATTGGTATAAAATGAACTGTGAGGCATGAAGAATAATGATGTTTAATAGAAAAAAAGTTATTCAAATAGACTGCATGAAATGGTGAATGTAAATTGGGCTATTTAAAGTAATATTAAGAAAAGATTAATGTAATATGATTTAGATAGAGTGGTTAATGTGTATCACATTCCGATTACTAGTAAAAGTAATTATGCGAACAATACATAAAGCGAAAATGAATTAAACGGTCAATGCCAACAAACCATGACTATATCCAAATAGATCATATTTAAATGATATATTAACCTATTACGTGAAATTATTCAAATCTGAATTATAAATTCATTTATGAGAAATAAATTAAATATGTGTGAAAAATGTATTCTAATTAGACTATAAACTAATTTTATAATATGGGTTTTCCCAAACATGACCGTCCCTACAATTGTGTTAATCAAACATGTTTATTGCCGTTATTTTCTTTATTATTTTTTTTCATTTTGAATATTGTACTGGTATTATTTATTGTTAATATTGTTTTATTATTTATTTTCTATTGTTTCTTTTACTATTATTGCGTTCAAAAAAAACGAGTCCAAAATGTGTGACGTAGAAAAATTGGAGGCGCAAGTGTACAAAGCAAACGAATGCTACAAGAAACAGAAGGAAATCTTTGCGACAACAGGCAACGTCTACTGTATTTACAAATTGTCAGATAAAACGATCCGAACAAAAGTGTTTACCAAAGAAAAGGTCGCGCACGCACATTACCTGTGTAAATTTGAACGCACCAGGGGCGGATGTTAGGATGAGTTTTTTTCCTCCTTCGAAGTCAATTATTTGAACGAGCATGATTAACTGAGATTTCGAGAATTGAATCAGGATGATTCTTATACATTTTGAGAAAGATCAATAAGAGATGATGAAGAAGATGATAGAGATCAGGAATTAGGGAGTGATTAAATTGGAATGAGAAATAATCAAAATTGTACAGTGTGTGATAATTAAAAAAATTGTATAAAGCGGAAGATCAAGCAAAAATATTTTAATGTTCGCAGGAAGGATTTGAAAATGCGAAGTGATTTTTATCGACCGATAAATATAAAATGATCTATGAAGAACGATGAGATCAATAAATTGATGAGATGAACGAATGATAACAAGTTTGATGAATAATGAATGAGCTGTAAAGTAATTTATTAAAGAAGAAATATACAACCCATAATTTTAAAATGATACGAAATTATTAAAAATGATATTACGTGCATAATATTTACAAAAATAGTAATTTTCGTGTGTTGAATGTTGAATAATGATTGATAGGTAACAATAATAAAAAATTATTAGGTTTATCTTATTATAAAAGATTAGTAGTGAACATCATAATATGAAATCATTTTTAATAATTATGATACAATAAAGAGAAAGTCGGCATTGAATAAAAATCAAACGTTAAAGGTATTATGAAAACCGAATATTTAAAGTCACTGATCAATGATTTTATTCCTACTATATACATATATTTTCTTGAGTAGCAATTAAGTTTGTTCAAATGGACCTTGAATAAACAGAAATTACTTGTTCGATGAAAGCTTTAACCGATGAATCATAAGTTCCAATTGTGATTATTACTAAAATATGTATTTGATAAATTATTATACTGAATTTTATCCGTATTAGATGAATTAATATACATATATCAATAATATTAGTCAATTTTAATCATACTATCATATATATCTATGGCTCATTATAATATATAATCGTGTCTATAAGTTGGATCATTATATCAATTTATTATTTGAACTATATAGAAGATATAAGTTCTATTATAATCAATCATTCTAAGATTTATCTGTGAATTATAATAATTTTTGCTAAAAACGTAGATACGGAACAAAGAGATAAAGTCAAATGTATTACAGCTGATAGAAATCACAAGTATAAAATTGTTCCTTAAAAATTATTATAACACTTAGATGATAGGGATTAATGAACTCTCATAACATTAGGAATGTAAACTAGGTACATCTGGGATTGAAGTCCAATTGAATATGTAGTACTATAAAGCTCCTGCCAAATTAATGAACATATATCATTCAAAAAATAATATTCATCTTTTAAATCAATCAAGTATATTACAATCAAATTAATATATCCGTCTTCATTACACCAATTAAATATGGTGACCGGCATTAATTATCAACAAAATTAACCCATTGAAGTTTTACATCCATCCATATGATCTGATTCTGTCATCCAAGAAATTGTATCCATCTCACTTGAACTATTTAAATGAAGGAACTGCACCCCACTAGACGTAAATCGAAAAAGCAGCTTGATATTCTTTTCTTCGAGGTCTCCCTTGATCTCCAAAAGGATTCGAACGGCGAAAAAGCGTCGTTATAGGAGCGCTGGGCCCTCGCATAAAGGATGTTTTTTGAAATCCTTTAAAACGCGACTTATCTGAACATCTGTTAACAGCGGGTTGACACGCCTCGTTCCAAGGGCTGGAACGCTCCACGGCCTATCACAAAGAACTTTCCAGTTATCTATTATCTGCGGGGCCTTGAAGGCCTCTTACCTGCGGGCAGGTGGGCCTCAAATACCCGGCTCTCGCGCGCGCACGCAGGATCCCTTGTCAAGGGAGCCAAGGGTCACCAGACCTGCCTCGCTCTCTATACCTGCTCACCCAACACTGATACCATTTTGTATGTGTTCTCTTTCTTACACATATACATGTACACTTTTTCTTTATTTGTTTAAGTTTATTTGTTCCTATTTTGAAATATATAAAAATTTAATTCTAATTTAAATTTATATGCATATATTTATATAGGAATATGTTTTCATATTGTTACGTTTATGCTGTCACGGTAACAATTTTTAATTAACTCATGAAATTAAAGGAACCGTTATGTACTGTCAAGACAATGAATTTTATTTCGGGCCGTTGTTGTTTGCATAATTCATAAAATTATCTTTCTAATGCACACAAACACATAAACCGATAGATGCTTAAATAAATAGATTTTACATGTGAGTATATATATATATATATATATAATATATACAAATACATGTGTTGGAACACGTGGAGAAACGGTGATAAAAGAAAGAATCTTCTATATCCCTTCGTGAAACTATTTGCCCTGCACCAGCTTGAGCTTCTGTTAGACTGTATATTTGCCAGAACAGAATGGTGAAAACCTCAACATTTGGTTCTTTGATTTGAGGATTTACTATTCAATGTTCTTTCTGATTATTTATTGATCACTGAATATTATTTAAATTAATATTTGTCACTCAATTAACAATAATAATTTATAATGCTTTAATATGTAACATTTATGAATTGAAATGCGTTAAACATTATTTTCAATAAATGTGTTTGATTAATTTTATTATATATTATATGTATGTTATTATATGTAAGTGATCAAAGAAAAATTAGCATGATAGTATATTTCAATACTTTAACAACTAATTAAAACTTATTTCGGTTGATACGAAAATCATTCATTATTTATCGTAGATATCTTATCATTATTTTTAACCAATATACCATTAATGCCAGATTTAATACATTATTTATACAGCTACCATTTTTCATAAAATGTTTATTATTAGCTACTAATTAATTCAGAATTAAAATTGGATTGTTATATATATTAATCTTGAATAATTCTACTAGTTGAGAATACATATCATTGAATTCTCAATAATCATTTCTAACGATCTTTTCAGTTTGCCTCTCTCATTCCCCACTTAAATACTTTCGAATGATTGCAAACCCATTTTATCAAAGTTTGTCCGAAATCCTTCAGAATTTAGGCCCTTCTTTATCCCACCTCCACTCGAAATTTCACACAAAAAACATTCTTAAATCGTGCATCTGTTATCTCTCTTTATTACCAACGCGCACATTGTGCAAACTGAATGGTCGAGAGAAATATATTTCCTGTATCACCTGAGAAGGGGAGGGGGGCGCTGGCAGAAGAAGAGGCAAAGATAAAGGAATGGAAACTGCGGAGCGCTCAATGCCACCAATTGTATGCGGTCCGGAATCGAATTGGCTGTAAAAAATTTCGACGCTTTTCAAGCGGTCCAGCTGAGATTTTAGTACCGTCAATCAGTTCTATTTTTCAGCGCTTCGTTTTAACGATCGAGCATTTATGATATTTCTCTTCTTGTCTTAGAATTTTCAGTCATTTAACGAATTTATTGGCAACCATGCGAAAAAAGAGGAAATGAGGTGGTTGTGAGAGAATAAATGATTAAGTAATATTAGGTGGGAATGAATTCATGAATAATTTTGATGATGATTATTGATTAATTGGTCATGGAATAATAATTGAATGATAAATGTGAACTGATCTGGACATTTTCAATCTATTTATAAAATATTGTTACATTATGAAAAATTATAATAATTTAAATACGTTTGTGTTTGTGGACAACAGATAATCTGTAAGAGGTACAAACAGCAATTATGTATTTAAAGTATGTTAATTAATGTCTGTATTAAATATAATTTGACAAAATATTGTATTTATGACCGATTTGACAGATGAAATTATTATTTTAATCAATCTATCAGTTATTTCATATTTTGTTATTATTATTTTAGCTATTTGTTACTTGCAATATATTTTATAATGTCCATTTTTGGTTCATATTATGGTACTCTTTTGAAAATTAAATTTGTTACCAAGAGCAACATAATTTTTACATTTAGTGAGTTAATTATTGCAATCAATTTGATTCTTAATTCAATCTTAAGTCGTGTTTAATGACAAGATATACTAACAAATAAGTAGTTATGGAATCTCCTATATGGGTAGTTGTCTTCTATTTTTACTGAGTTAGTTACGAGAGATGTGGAGAATCATTGCTTAGTAAACCTAAACTTTCAAGTACTTCACTACATACGTTATGTTGATGACATTTTTCGTATTTTACCACAAAACCACATAGAAAACTTAGTCAATAGAATGTTAGACAACAGAGTGTTATATATAATAAAAAATATGAGAAAAGTGATTGCATTTATCATTTTATTTGTCGAATTGTTCATAAATATTCAATATTTTCTAAAATAATAATTTATATTTATTTCTGTATTATTATTATTTTAAAATGAAGTCAATTTATTTATTATCAACAAAGAATAACAGTCTTATAATATGAATAAATTATAAAGTTATAATTAAAATTGATAATTGTAGTCCTAGAATATATTAAAACATTTAATTATCTATATTAAGAATAATGACGATGATGATAAGGATAAAGATATTTTAATAATTTTAAAATATTGAAATGTTTATAAAATCATAATAATTATAAAAAATAGTATGTTATAATATCTTAATTGTATTTTTATATATTATACGATTAACAAGTTAGATATTTAATACAAAGAAATATGTATGAAGTTTCATATATAAATTTTACATAGAAGATATTTTAAATTTTGATAGTTTTATAATAATAATTTTTGTTTTTCAGAGTGCCTCATTAGATAGTAATCCATCAAGTCCAGCTAGTATTGGTCGTAAAGAAGTAAAGGGAAATAAACGCAAACAAAGTTTTCCAAGCAAAGCACCAACAAGTCCAAGTCTGATGAATTATTCACAAGAATCTAACGAAGAACAAGCACAAGACTTTACATCTTGGCCAAGTAAAATTAAAGCAAAAGTAAGATTATTCGTTATTAAGATTTCGTTATTATTTAGCTGAATATTTAAAAAAATTATTATATACATATTTATTCATATAAGCACACATAAACAACAATAATATACATTAAAATAAAATTATTGTTGAAATGATAGATATATTATTTTAAAAATAAGTTTATTGATTATTGATTTATACAAAGTTATAAAGATATTACTTTATCTTAGACTTATGATTTAATTTCATTATTATTCAAATTTTTTAAACGAGTTATAGATAGCATCTTATTCTATTATTCTGTTGCAGATTGAAGAACCGAAAAATCAATTAGACCAACAGGGTGCTAATGCAACAAAAAAAGTAGATATGGCTTGTACCAATTGTGGAACAATGACGACGACTATTTGGAGGCGAAACATGAAGGGTGAAATGGTTTGCAACGCTTGTGGTCTTTACTATAAATTGCATGGAGTTAATCGTCCAATGGCAATGCGAAGGGACACCATTCATACGCGTAGACGTAGACCAAAGGGAGAAAAACCAACTAGGCATCATAGAAGTATATTTTTAATTTGATTATGTTTATATAAAATACAAAATAAATTTTATTATAATAATTTTGCAATATCAAAAAAATGTTAAATTTTTACCACAGATATTGATAAAGTTTACTTTTAATTATTTTAACATTATAGTAAATAAATATACATATCTACTTTTCTCCTTATTATATTTATTTGTGTAGAAAATAAGTGTTTAAACAATGTCAGGGGATCAAATATATTTATAAATTATTATTTTTTTTCTACAGAAAAAGGAGATACTTCAATTACACCTGGAAATGAACAAATGGATTCGGAAAGTGCAGATATGTTAGCTGCGTTAAGACGTCAAATTCAACCGCATCTGATGATGGCTGCACTCACACCACCACGAATGCCCCATGGTGTACATAATACTCCACCCACGTCGCAAATTAATTATCCAATTCCATTGCCCAATTTTATGTTGCACGTAAGTATTTAATATAAATCTTTATGTCAAATAAATTATTACGTTACAAACCAACGTGTAAAATTGTGTTAACATATTTGTACTCGTAATCACCAGTATGATCATTTATAACTTATTTAAATTGCTGTTATTTATAAATACTATACTATTATATATATCCAAATATTCTATACATACAGTAAACAATATATAATGATATTAACATGCGTTACATATTAATAAACAAATTTGAAATTAATTATTGAATATTTATTTACAGAATCCAATGTCTCAACGACTAGTACCACAGCACATTAAAAGCGAGAGTCGTGAACAAATCTATTCCTCACCTGAGGAATCTGGTGAAGCAGAAGATGAAGATGAAAACGGCTTAGATGTACCACTTAATTTAGTGGCTACTTCCTTTTCGGAAGAAACACATTGATCAAGAATTCAGTGTATTCCAAATTCAAACAAATCCATCTAGAATTTACGATTTTTCCAAGCAGGCCTTAAATTATCGTCAAGAATCGACGAACTCTCAGACTTTCGCAGGGTTAAACTTTGGTGCCTCTCATGCAGCAGACAACAAGAGCGCGTTTAACCAAAAGTGGATAGATCAATGGCGATAACGCAGTATTGTACTTATGATATTTATTGTACATACGTATACGAAGGCAAAAGCATATTTTTATACAAAATTTTTGTACAATTTCGCGGACGCTGTACATACAAATTTTGCTCTCTAAATAGATACCGATTGCTTTCTTTGTCTGACATTTTTGTTTTAAGAAACGGTGTTATTAAATGTTTTGAGGATATTTATTACAAAGGATGAGACACAAAGGATAAATTATTCAAAAAATATTTATAATTTTTATTATAAAATTTCATAAACTAATTATATGTGCAGAATCAAAGTTATAAATGGGTAATTATTAAGAAAAAAAAATAATTTTTTTTAAATTAAATTAAAATTTCAACTATAAAAATACATTATTTACATACTTGTACATGAATTTATAACGTGTACTTACAATAAGCAATTTCGTAAATCTCAATTTTCATAATATTTTATTTATAATTTATTTTCATTGATCCTATGATTAATCAGGATAAAATTTTCAAAATAAAGCGTTTGTTTCAGCGTTTCAGTTCAGTTTTAATCTGTTGTTTGTTTTATTCCGATCTGAGCGCCACATAAGAGAAAAATACGCTGTTTGAAAATTCTATTTTAGCGTTTTGTTTATATTTATACTAAAATATTGTGAATATATTTCTAAGACAATGATTGGATACCTGTATTTTTACCAGCAATTCTCAAATAGTATTTTTATACATTCATCTTTTAATATTTTACCAATATAAACAACGGCTTGCTACTTGTATTCAGTTCAAATTCATTCAGATCTGAATAGAAACAACCAATAATACTCAATTTAAAGTATTTTATGTGAATCTCAATGAATACTTAAGTTTTTTTAGACTACTTGTCTTTGTCGAAGGAATTCTTTTGAAATTCAATTCGTTTAAGTCGAGGAGTCCCGAAGCATCTTGTCTACGTTGTACAGTCGACGACGTTTTAGTGAACTTAAATAGTGCATAATACTGTGGCCAGTGCACCTACTCATGTATTGATATACGTTATTTAATGTATACCTAAATAACTTTGCCAAAAATAGAGTTAGTCCTATAACATAGAGTATAGTTAAGAGCATTCAACGCAAAATCACGTTCTTTTTAGTCCGTCTTTCGTCCCACATTTCCCTACCCTTTTTTGGCAGTACTTGAATTAAGATTAGTAACCAAATTTTATCAGCACCGTTTATAAAGAATTAGTTATGTTTGCACGTTGATTTGTAACAATTTTAATATTTAATATGCAAATAAATTTGTATAAGTTCACAAACATTTAATCGAATATAGATATATATATATTTAAATTATAGCAATAAATTTGTGATTGATCAATCATTTTTATGCTGCAATCAAGATACAATGTTAAAAATGTTTATAGAATTCATGTTACTCGTAAAATTTTCACAAATAAGTAAATATTATGAAAATAACATTTGAAGTTTATTGTACAGTTTTGGATTAATAGTTTTTAATTATGTTGAGATTACAGAGTAATTCTGTTTTATTATAATAAAAATATATTGTGTATATCGAAGTATATTTTTTATAATAAGGCTACTCCATCTTGATTCTAGCACTGCAATTTTCCCAATAAGGGAAACCCTCCCAATGACTGCTTCGGGATTGGTCGACTTCCCAGTCAATAGTCTTCCCATTTCTACTTAAAAATAGCGTTAAAAAAACCATAATGACGCGATGGCAGCGGCCGCATTTTAGTATTAGTCACTATCAAAGGAGCCTTATAAACATGAATATAAATATATATACACACTTAAAAATATATATATGCATATACATATATGTATGTTTATTTGTATATATATATGTATGTATATATATAAATTAAGTTATATTACGATGAGAAATTATTAATATTATATTATTAAAGTATGGGTTATTAACCGAGAAACGGACAGTGACTTGTTAGGCATTTGACGATTATTAATTATTATCGGTCGTCTTTTTCTACACTTGGCTCATAACTAGATTGTTAAAGCGTGACATATAACGCGGATTGTTACGCGTTAGTTTTATAAGTAGATTAAGGGTTTTTTGAGCTCTCTACTAATGCTGAAGATAGATGATATTTTTATAACTACCAACTGACCGAGTATTGCTATTTTATTATTGAAACAATTGAATAATTATACGTCATGCGTAGCGTCTTTTTTCCTCTTCGTCATTTATCATTAATATTAATTATTATTATAATTAATTCAATGAATATTACTTGATTATATATCTAATTTAAGGAATTAGTTGCGAAAATGCCATGGGGTTTCTCTGGTGTTTTTTGGTTCAATACATACGTGAAATTTGATTTATCTGTATATTCTAAGACAGCAATATCCGATTTCAATTTAAGGATTAATTTTTAGCTTATTGAGAATGTGGCCAAATGTAGGAATTTTGTTGTTTGTTTATTGAATTGGAAAACATCAGAGTTTTCGAACGCAAAGTTCGATATAGCGATAGTAGCCGAGGCTTTTTTTTAGATTTTTTACATCAGTATTCCAGAACCCCCTTTGATTTTAGTGTTTTTTAGTTCGTAATGTCCCAATGATAATGGCGTTGACAAAGCCCCGCCGTATCTTACATTAAATTATTATTAGCCCTCTGCATTACTTTTTATTCGTGTTTTGTATCATTTTTATTTTTTACAACCGACCCTCTCAACTTCTTTGTTTGCTTTTAATCTAATTCCCCATAGTATCTACGTCCCTATATTTATTTTTGTCTCAACCCTCATCAGGGAAATAGCAGACTTAACAGTTAATTTTTGCGCCAAAAGATACGGTCGACGCATCGTTCCAGGCGACGCTGCACCCGTATCACTCATAAAGCAGCGCCACCTGGCCAGTTTTTTTTTAGTTTAGTCCAAGCAATTTATTTTCGTATTGTATTAGTTTTTTATTTAATTTTGTTTAAGTTTTATTTTTTAAACGATCTTATACATCGACGCGGAATACGAATGATGAGAAGCCAAAAGTTTAGAATTATTTTGGAATGACCGTTTTTACCGCGACGAGATTTCTGTGCTTCATTAGAATAGTTTGTATGCGCTTTTCTTTTCTGTACTTCTGTTTATTACTTAACATGAAATTAATTCGATCAAGTATTATTTTATATGTATTAAAATTAAACTATTAAAATCTGTAGTATTTAATTAATAGGTATATTATAATTATATTTTTAAATCCGCGGTATATAATGTGAATACGTCAATTGGTTGTGTGGAATTCAATTATTGATTTTACCTCCGTTCAATTTTATGTATATATATGATGACGAAGTTTTATTTAATTTTGATTGTAATACTTTAATTATATTGTATATATATATATTTCAATACATTTTAGTTCGATACATCGTTGTGTTAGAGCAAAAAGTACACATTATTTTGAAATAAATAAAAGATATTAAATTTTGAATGATAAATAGATTAGTTTTCAGGCTAAGGCCAGCAGCTGTTGAGATTATTCAAGGTTGTGTGTATTATTATAAGTATTTGAATTGTTGAATAGTAATTAGTGTAAGTGCAAAACATAATAGCATTCGTGTGAGAGTGAATGGGTAATGAGAGAGAGAGAGAGAGAAAGAGAATTGCATCTCGAGCAAAAGTGACTTCAAGCATAATTTTATATCTAAGCATATAGACATTGAAAACTTCCCTAGGAAGTTCCTAGGGTTGCCGTTTCCCTCACAATGTCGCTAGTACAAATATGTGACGTCACTTAAGCCTGAGACGTTCTTGTACTACTATTTTTTTTCTTCGTTTTTTTACTTTTCAGTATACCGAAAGTGGTTAGTTTTACTGACAGGAACCAAACGGCAGGCCTGTCAACCTGCGAATCACTTGTCAGCAAAACCGGAACACTCTGGTCTGTCTTGACATCCTTCGTATTTTGCGTCTGTATGCATACATATATGGTTTTTATACATGTATAACTTTCATGTAAAACGGGAATTTCTCTTTGCGATTAACCAACCGTTATTGATATTTTTGTGTTTAATAAAATTATTATCTGAATTGCGCTGTTACGCGAGGCTGGGATTACCCAAAATGCTATTCATTTTAATGACGTCACAGTTCAATTGCAACCGTCCAGAATTAAAACTTAAATGTTTAAATCTTCAACATTTTTTTTTTCAAATTTACGTTATTAATAGCGACGACGTCATTGATTTTCGAATATTTTGCACATCCTCTTGTAAATAACCGAGATCCCAGTCTTTATGTTGTAAATTTATTTATTATATTACACGTGTCATTTGTTGATTGGTCGACTGTCCACTGAAATTTTAATTGTAAGCCGTACACGTTTCATCGACTATATAAATTGACTATTTTTGTAAAGTAATTGAAATTAGAGACGAAGAAATAATTAGATTAAATGTCTGATCGTCGTTTTCATTCGTTGACGTTCGACGGGACGCGTGCGGTAATTTCAGTCGACTTTTCGAATTTAAAACTTGAACTAAAAAGAGAAGTAAAAATCAATGGAATTTTGGCGATTTCAATGTGTAAATGTATACAATATTTTGATGACAGAACCTGTTTTCACGTGCAATTCGCTTTCTTTTTCAAGATACTGAAACTAAATCTGACTACTGAAATTTCTGTTAATGTACTTATTTTGTTTAATCTTTTTATGTATACATATATGTACATATTGTTTTTTTTTTTTTTTGTAATAAAACTATAAAAACGGACCATATGAGAATTTGAAGCTGTAATAGCCAAGTTTTAAAATGCCTGCGAAGCGAGGGTCGATTTGAAAACACATGATACTTAAAGTTTCGTACCTCTATAATAGTTACTTAAAAATTTGTAGAGCACATATTTAAATCGACCATCATTTGGCTAGCGTTACTTAATAGATGTGGGATCGAGGGAAGGGGGCATCTTAGCAAGGGCATTGTTGTGATACCACAGACGCAGCTTCATTAAATCTTCAATAAAAATGTGTTGATAATAAATGATGCGTTTGCTTTTTAGATTCCTTACTTATCTTTTTAATGTGTGTTATTTGTAATAGCCAGCTTGGCAAAATTGATTTAAATTTAAATTACTCTTTTCGGAAAACATTTAAAAATATATAATATATCAAGTTTATTGTTTATTGTTACAATCAATAACTTCTTAATTTCTGGATACTCGAAAGTTTTAATAAATAAGATACGGTTTTTAAATTTTATAAAATTTTATTAAAAATGTACATTCTTTTACCTAAAAAAAAAAAAAGTTAATAGAAAACAAGGTAAATAAATTGTCCCGAGTTAAGCGTAAATCGATCAGAAAATGCATGTCATGATCCTCAGTGTTTGGCCCAAATAGTGTTTTTGCTTGCAAGTCCAAACTACAAT
This sequence comes from Psilanteris sp. ZL-2020, assembly GCA_022817085.1. Classification (NCBI taxonomy): domain Eukaryota; kingdom Metazoa; phylum Arthropoda; class Insecta; order Hymenoptera; family Scelionidae; genus Psilanteris; species Psilanteris sp. ZL-2020. The sequence continues at coordinate 14,444 of JABFQC010001860.1, forward strand.
TCCTTTGAGGATAATAATCGTAACAACTCGCATCCTGAATAATTAATATCTAATAAATTAAAAAAAAATACGCGAAACAATTATCGATTTCATTTTTGATATAATTTCAAAAAATTAAAGATAAATATATATATATGACGTGCCATTAACATAGTCGATATGCGCTTATCTCGAGATATAACAAATATTAAATTTTTTCATTCATTTTTAGTTTGTAATATTTCTTTCTTTTGGCACTATTTTTTTCTACTTTAACGTAAAATATTATTTTATCTTAAATTTTTTCAAATTTCTTACAATTTTTATCATTTTTCTTAAAATCTAACACCTCGTTTTCCTATCAAAATGCATTTTTTGATCAAAACCAGGAATTTTCCGTCGAATAACTTGAAAAGGTTAAGAGTTGTTTTTAACTTTTTTTTAACTATTCCGTTTTTTTGTATATATTTTTTTTATTTGCTTCTTTTTTTGTGTGTTTAATATTCACTTGATGTTACAGGTGAGCTTTCACTGTTATCAGAGTATTCACTGGCTATTTCATTGTAATCATACTCCAGTGCAGCCATGTTTTCACGTGCTTCTAAAAACTCATTTTCATGCATGTCTTCCATCAGATACCAATGTACAAATGCTCGTTTCTGATACATTAGGTCAAATTTTCGATTTAAGTCTGACCATAATTTCTTCATTGCAGTTGTATTCGACAGCATTAGCACAGCACGAGATACCTTAAAATAGACCAATTTCATTTTAAATAAGAAAAAGTGTATAATGTTGTGCTAATTGACTTTTCAATTTAACAACTCTCATTTAATAGTTGAAAAAATGTAACAACTATTCATCTCATTGTGTTTAATTAGGAATAAATTTTAATCACAATAAGAAAAAAACTGATTTTCAAATTAAAATTGATGCAAACATTTTGCAGTAGTTATACACGACTCGTTAAAATTATCCATGAAAAAAATTCTCACCTTAGCCAAATCTCCACCTGGAACCATAGTTGGTGGTTGGGAATTGATGCCAACTTTAAAACCAGTTGGACACCAATTCACGAAGTTGATATCTCTTCTGTTCTTAATCAGTGCAATAGCTGCATTGACATCTTTAGGTACTACGTCTCCTCTATAAAGCATGCAACAAGCAATGTATTTGCCATCATTCGGATGTATTTTCACCATCTGATTGTAAAGATGAAAACAATCACCGGTGATTTCTGATACAGATAGAGCTTCATGAGAGACTTTATCGGTGGTCAAGATTGGCGCATAAGATGCTAATGGAAAATGAATTCTTGGATATGGTACCAAATTAGTTTGGAATTCTGTGAGATCAACATTAAGAGCTCCATTAAAGCGTAAAGAAGCAGTGATCGAAGATACAACCTAAAATTATTGGATTATATTTTATGCTTCATTTTTGTATTGGTATACTATTATACTGATTTATAAACATATAAGTCAATACCTTCAGTTAATTTAAGATACTTTTATGAAATTATTATTATTTATGTACCATATGTTACATACATTACAATTATTTTACAAAAATAATGCATGAGGAATTTCAGTACCTGACTTATCAATCGGTTCAAGTTGGCATAAGTTGGACTTTCAATACCCAATTTTCTGTGACAAATATCATAAATTGCTTCATTGTCTACCATAAATGCACATTCCGAAGTCTCTAAACTGTTATGAGTTGTAAAAAGTGCGTTATATGGTTCCACTACAGCTGTTGATACCTGTGACAATTTACAAATGTGCAGTGTTAAACAATAAATAATTTAATTGTACTTAATAATAAATAAATTTATTATCAAATAAAATTTATTTATATATATACTTTGTAACTTGAATAATGAAATGTATTTAAAATTACCAAACAAAATTATTGCAATAATTATATTGTACATTTATATTGTCCAATTATATTGTATATACAAATTATTTTTATAATAATAAAAATTGTGCGAATCTATACAATTTGAATATTGTGTATCGTGATAGTTTTACTTTTGGTGATGGATAAACTGCAATTTGCAAATTGCTTTTCTTTGGGTACATTTCATTAAGATAGTTTATCAGAAGCGAAGCAAATCCGGAACCAGTTCCGCCACCACAAGAATGGAAAATGAAAAATCCTTGCAAACCACTACACATTTCGGATAATCGCTGTATTCTATCTCGTACAACATCCAGCATATTCCTACCAATGGTATAATAGCCTCGTGCAAAATTATTTGCAGCATCTTCCTTGCCGCTAATTAGTTGTTCTGGATGGTAGAGAGAACGATAGCGCCCAGTTCGAACTTCATCTAAGAATTATACAAGAAATTGACAAAGTGATTAAAACAATAACATCAATAATAATTGTATAATGCTATATTATATTTAATAGTACATATATATTAAAAATGATGTATATATAATTTCATGGCAACTACAAATTAACTAATTTTTTTACTTTATTTCACTTATTGTACAACTTATTAATTCAATTAATTTAATTTTCATCTATATTGCATTTTACCAATCACTGTCGGCTCCAAATCAACCATCACTGCATTTGGTACCATTTTTCCACTTATAGTTTCATGAAAAAAAGTGTTATAGCAGTCTTTAACTTTATCTGATGGAACATTACCATCCGGTTGAATACCATGCTCCAAACAGAATAATTCCCAACAGGAGTTACCTATCTGAATACCAGCTTGGCCCACATGAATGGAAATGCATTCGCGCTGTATAAACCATCACAAATGTATTATTAATTCTAATATATTTATTTTCTAGCATTCACAAATCCTACCAGTTTCGTGAATGTTTTGAATGTTAACAGACATTCGCAAATATTAAAATTTGCGTCTTTATCATTTCCTTGATTTATTACTGATTTACATATTACTCACCATTTTAAAAAGATAATATTTAAACCGGGAATTTTGATTACACCAAATATTATGAGACTTTTATAGTTATAAAATTTTTATTGTATATTTTGTATGTTAAAAATTTTGATTGAAAAATTTAGTTATTAATTCCGAAAGTGTCATGTCGAAATCAAAGTTTTTTGTAACTATGGAGACCGAAATTTAATTGAAGGCTACATATTCAGAGATCCGTTTTTGTTAATCAATTCGAACACATTCAATTTGTTTTGGGTGATTTGAAAAATAAAGAAACACGTATCTACATGTATTTTTTGTAATTTGATGATTTAAAATATACAAATAAGAAAACAATTAAATAAGAATAGTTTTTGTTACATTTCTGAAATTATGAATGTATTTTTCGGTGCTTTATATATTTATTTGTGTTATTATGTTTCTCAATGCAAATATTTATCG